>JARKIC010001204.1:0-143633 GCA_029378375.1 Mycena olivaceomarginata
GGGATGCCTGCTGCTCCACAGATCAGTTTGTGTTCTGGCCTGTGCCGATATGCATTCAGGTATTGGATGGATGGAGGATGGATTGCGGCCATACCAGTCCGACTTCTGGCACTGAACGAACAAGGAGGTGAATGAGCTGCGGGCAATTTGAAGTGTGTTTTCATACCTCTTTCGAACAGTACGACGCAACCTGGCACTGGAGAAGGGATATATTCAGTTTCCGATTCCCGAATGATAGACCAGGGGCTAACCTTGCTGCAATATCGCAGAGGCTGATCGAGGGTGTCTTCCCTTTGACCACACCCACAGCAGAATGTTGTAAGGGCCTTTCGACGACTTCAAATCGTTTTCGATGACCACGGGAAAGCCATAGAGAGAGCCTCGTCGTCTAGTGGCTGCATCAGTGGACAGTGGAAACTGCCACTGGAAAGAGAAAGTTGACACATGACCAAACATCACCAGATCCCGGGCCGCCGCACACCGTAAAATAACACGTCGAGCATGGTTGATGTTTAGCGCTGAGCGCTGAGCCTCCACCTCGCTTTGGCAGTATGAATCCTAAAATGTCACCTGCAAATGAATGGTGAGTCTGCAACAAAAGAGGGATGTTCAAATGAACAGAAGCGTTGATCGCACTCAGGCTCAGAATAACACATTCGGTTGGGCTTTTGGAAAATTCATTCAGAATGAACCCTCTATCGAATTTTAGCCATTGTACACCGTGTTGCAAGTTACAGAGGCACCGCCCCGCCCGGCCGCGACGCGCGCCTCGAGCGCCTCCAGCACACGTGCTGAACGTCAGCTCCTCCAGCGCGAACAGCAGCGTGTGCAGGACCCCGCCCCACTCTGCCTGCGGCGCCGTGTGCGAGCCGGCCCAGAGGTACAGGTGGAACTGCGTGAGGGACGCATGCCGTGCAGGATGGCGGCGAGGTCCGCGGGGGCGATGGTGTAGTGCAGGATGGCGAGTCGGTGGAGGGCGAAGCGGAGCGCGCGAGGAGCCCGAGGTAGGCGGGCTGCGACCAGGGGCATTGGGGGAGGAGGCCGGCCCGAGGGGGCGGAGCTCGAGGTCGGTGAGGGTGGGAAGGACGAGCGGGCGGAGGAAGGGCGTGTAGTCGGTGGTTTGGGGGAGCGGAGGGCGGGGAGGACGCAGGAGGGGAGGCACGCGAGGGCGGAGGCGAGGGGGGCGTCGATCTGGATGATGGAGAAGCTGCATTCGAGGAGGGAGTGGCTCTCGCGGAGGATGGCGTGCATCGCGAGCGGGGGATGTAGGTGGCGATGAAGTGTAGACCAGTGAGCTGGCCCCAAGGGAGGCTCAGGACTTGGGGGTCGAGGCTGTAGAGGTCGGTACACCTTAGTATGGCGGCGTGATATATCAGCGACCGCTAATCAGCGGTCGACCCATGATATATAAAAACCGCTAACTTAGAGGTCAATCTGATACATCAGCCCAGCACCTTTTCACATCTTTTTCGAGCAGCCATCGGGCCATTTCCTTGCTAGTCGTCACTGTCATCAACAACGAGCAGGATCATCCGCATTTGGAACACGCTCATCAGAACATCTCGACGTCGATCAAAACCTCTCAACGTCGTCGGCGACGACGTGCACGAGAAATCGCAAAAAATCGCAAGAAATTACTGAATACGGGGACGCTAAATGCCATACACGATGTACAGTAACTAAGCTAAACGAGGCTAGATAACAACGTAAAACGCGGTTAAAGCGAAAATGTGCCCCTCTCCGCTCTTGGCCGCACTCGCGTTCCAGCGACGAACCAAGCTCAGGGCAGGCCTGCCTTGGACGCATATGTCACGGTCTGCGCCGCTGGAGGGATCGCCGCGACGCGTGGGCGCAGACAGATGGCTGGATGCAGCGCGCACGCTCGCACCGATAGCTGCATACGCTGCTGACCACCGGCCGGCTTCGCGGCCTCCGTTGCGTACCCAGCGACTGAATACGCAGGGTAGCGTGCACGTCGTGCCAGAGGAACGTGGCGCGCGGCCCGCAGGTCAGCTCGGGGGCAGGTACTGGCGGCAGCGCTTGTGCGGTGCAGCTGCCGTGCACGCTTGATGAGGCCGCACTCCAGTTATTGCCCGATAACCGTTGCACCGCGGGTGCACGCGCACGCGAAAAGCAATTGGGGGTGCTCCTCGCTCGTCGCGCCTGCGCGCAGCACCGTCGTTCTGCGCGATGCAGTGCGGAAGCCCGGGACCAAGGCAACGCCGGTAGCGGTTGGGGTGTGTTCGGCGAAGACGCAGGGAGAAATGTAGAATCCGCGGCCGGGTGCGGGGGCTCCGTGCGCGCGGCACGAAAGTAGAATCCGCGGCCTACGCGCTGGCTCAGCCTGCGCGCAGGGGATGAACACGCCAGGGGGCATCGGAGGCGACACCGCATGTGCTGTGGCGACGCTGCAGGTAGGGAGATCGAGCCGGTGTTCGCGCTGTGTGTCGAGCGGGTATTACCGCCATCGCACGTCACGCAGGAAGCGGGTGTGACCTAAGAGTCGCCGCTGGTCGACGCTCTCGCGCTATCAAGCTCCCCGTACCTCATCATCCGCGCGCCACAGCAGTAGCGTGGTCCGGTACCACCACTGCCCGTGCGATACGACTTCGCTACCGCTGCCAGGCACGACCACAGCCTGGGGCGGGGGCACCTCGGGTTGCCGAAGCATGCCTAGCGGGCCTCACGTGGCGTGCACGGTGCTGGCGGGTCGGGCAGCGGGCGTCTTGCTTCACCCTGCCTGGTCGTGCCTTACTCGCCGTCGTACGGGCACGCAGACCGACGAAAACGATCCCAGAAGAATGGGAGCCGCTGGGAGCCGCTTGTCGTCGGTTAGAGCAAGCAGCAAAGCCTTGACGCAGCGGTGACGAGTGACGTGGCAGAAAAAAGTGGTTTGTAGGTCGCGAATGGGGGAAACTTGGGAAAGGTAAGGGTTAAGCAGACCTCAGATTACCACAGACGCACCTGAAGCCACGGAAACCCGACTCTCCTGCTCTCTCTGTGTGTCCTTTTGGCCCAGATTATCTTTGCGCGCAAAATGGCCTCATTCTGAGCTGGCAACCGCTGGTGGACCAAAAATAACGTCGGCAGGAGTTTGTTCTAGATTTTCCAGGGGTAGAGGATGAGTTTCGGCGACATTGGAGCGCAGTAGGGGGAGCTCGAAGCTCAAGATGCAGTTGTCGGCAAAAGCATCTGTAGCGAGGGCCCTGTCCAGTAAAAAGAAGCAAAAAGCGGGGAATATGTGCCTAGTAATGTATAGACCAAGTTGGAGGACCACGCGGGCGACAGGGACTCTTGAAGCGAGGTTTTCGGTACGAAGTGGTCGTCGTAAAGAGCAGAAAGCGTCAAGAATGGCACTCCGGATCACGATGCCGAGGTACCGGATGCAGTTCCCACGAACGTCTCTAGCAAAATCCTTTCCTTTGTTAACCACTCTTGGGCATTTTTGGAACGATCTGAAGAGAGGGATCGCTTGGAATTGACAATATTGACGATCAAAAACCGGTAGATATGTATATTTCGAGAAATCTACCAAATTACAACACCATACCATAGAAAAACAGGATCATGGGCGCTAAATGAGCGCTTGTTGGGCGCCTCTTACAAAAAATCGCTCGATGACCACCTACTTAGATTTATATTCGTGTTCTAACTTCATAAAAAAGTGCCTAGGGGCTACCCGAATGCGAGAATATGTGCGGTTGGGAAACTGAAGCCAGGGTAAAAGTTTCGAACCCGAACCACAGATCGGTGGAACCGAGTTACTGCTGCACTGTGTTTTGGGCTGCCCACAGGACACTTTTGTGCAACATCTTATCCTGCATCAAGTTCTTTCAACGAAGGTCATTTTACGAATTGGCTAGCCTCCAGGACCTCCTTTATGACCTTAGAACACCAATATAAAGCTTTCCTGGTTGTCCTCGAGGCTGTTTTCCGTGCTAGAGACGCCATCAACTGCGCCTGTCTGCTTTAATGCGTTATAACTTGTTATACAGATGTCAGTTTTTCGAACCGTGTACACTTTGGGAGTTGGCTAGGATAGTAGACTCCATTGAAGATGCTAGAATACGAATGTAAAGGCAAGTAGGTTGTGGTCGAGGCAATTGTTCGTGCTAGAGACGCCATCAACGTGTTTATTTGTAGTACAGTGTTACAATTTTATAGATTTTCTAAATTATGCACACCCATGAGTTTGGCTAGTGAGATAGAACAGATCTGTCTCTTCAGAATTTCTTAAAAGTGCACAAACACGTTTAACGAAGCTGAACTCTGTGATAGAGACGCTCGTGGGAAACTGCTTCGGCACACGAACCGGAGTGTCAATTCACCGGACCCGAAAAACCGAAAGCATTGTTCGACTCCAAAAACTCGAAAATTTGCGCGTTCTTTCGGTTTCAAAAACTCAAACAAGAACAGATGTGAAATACATTAGTATTGGCGCCAGTCCACATAAAAAGGAGACGCAAATAGGGTGGTAATCAAGAGCTTGACGTTGAAACATATTAACGGTGGTATTTCTCGAGTATATGTACAATGGTTCTGTCCGAGGAGAAGAAAAAAACAGATCCGAGAAGAAAGAGCAAGAGGGAGGAGGGTAGCATCGAGCGAGGCAAAAGAGGCGCCAGACCAAGGGCAACTGAATGCGGACACCACAACTGCACAAGGACAAGTGTGCCGGAAGGAGGCCTGACAAAGGACGGAGGCCGTGGTGCGAGCAGGGAAGCAGTAGTAAGCGTGGAAGCAAGCGGCGGGCAGGGCACGGCGGGCACGGCGGCGTGGCGCGCTGCGGCGGTCAGCAGCGGGAGCACAGGTACGGGCAGCGGGAGCGCAGGGCGCGCAGGGGCGACGGAAAGCGGGTGGGCGCGCTGCGGGCGGATTGGGCGAGGAAGCACGCACCAACAGACGCGCACGCGGTTATTTCGACAATCATGCCCAGGGAAGATAGTACGAGGGGTATGGTATCAGCAATTTGTTGTTGGATTGCCGTAAGAGCAGAGTGGACACACATTTTTTGGGAAAAAGCGGTGCCGTCGATGCTGTCGCGCTGGGACGCAGAAAACGCATGCTACGACGCTGAGGGTATGCTCGCACCTTTTGGTCGAACGGTGGGTAGAGCCTTGTAAGATTCTGGGCGCAACGGGGGCCAACACCCAGGGCGCCAGCCCAATTGAAGCGGGGGAGAGGCAAGAACGACAACGGCCGGATGAGGGGCGTTTTGAGAGCCAAAAACCGGAAAGAGCAAAGGCATATGAGTACTATTGGCTGGGGTAAAATATAGAAGGAGCTGCTGCAAGGTACAGGTTTTATGGCGGATACCATCTGGGGGATGCATGCCAGCGCAGCGGCAATCGGGCGGGACGCAGAGGGGTTGGCGGTCATAGAGTCGACATGATGATGTATTCAATGCTGAAGAGAAGCCCAGTAAAGCTTTAGAGCCAGCTGGGGCCCCAGAGGCGAAGGGCAGCCGAAAGGGAGGAGGAGGATGATGGGAGTATAACAAGTGTCAACAAAATCGACCCATTTGGAGTGGCAGTGAGATAGTCTTGCCGAGGATGCCGGCATAGCGTTCGTTCATTCTTCCGCCACCACCACATCACCAATGGCCTTCATTCCTCAACACCTCGAGCAACCTCAATCCCACCTAAGCCCAGGCCAAGAGGTAAGTAATGGTTTTCTCGCTACTCGGAGGATTCTGGCTTACGCGGGCCGGAAAGCAGAATATACCACTCCAAGTTGATGCTGCCCCCAAACCTCTCGCCAACTCTCCCGAATATAGGATCGAAGCTCAAAATGCCACCCAAAGCTCGCTCGACGCTCGCGATGCCGCCCAAAGCTCGCCCAAAGTCGGCAAATGCCACCGTGGTTTATGGCGAGCTGTCAAAGGTCAGTAATGGTTTGCTCGCTACTCGGAGGATTCTGGCTTACGCGGGCCGGAAACCAGAACGGACCACTTCAGGTTGATGCTGCCCCCGAACCTCTCGCCAAGTTTCCCAACTATTTGGCGCTATTCGAAGCTCACGATGCTGCCCAAAAGTCGATCGATGCCGCAAATGCCGCCCTTGAAAGGATTTATGGCGAGATGTCAAACGATATTCTGGACATGAAATTTGACCTCGACCTTAAGATGAAGGCACCGGAGGAGGACAAGGCGACTGCGGCCGCTCTCGCTGCCGCTGTTGAGAACAAGGAAGCTGAGCTCGACGCACTGCGCGCTGAGCTGGTCGAAGTACTTGCGCACTGAGATGTAGGGTGGTTGTGGGCGTACTTTTTTTTTTTTCTTTCTTTTTACTCCATATTCCATACATTTCGCCTACCAGACTGTACAGGATATCGTAAAAGTTTATTTCTTTACTTCTTGGAATTGTATTATGGCAAATGCAAGCTGAGATGAATCTCTCTTTGTCCAGCCCACCACCATGTCGCACCTCATACGGCACTCTTTCCACCTGCCGCATTGCTCTGAGACTCGGATGCCGAAAATCAAAACGAGTCAGAGGACATTGCGCCAAACGGCGACGGCGATGGATATGGACGGGCGGAATGGACTGAGGAGCGAAATAATCAATATTGCGCGGCCCAGACGCCTCATCCCTGAACGCGCTTGTTTGGTTTGCCGTCTGCCTCTCCGTTATTCGCTGGCCACTGGTGCCACCCGTATCAGCAACCGTCTGTCCTCATTCACTTTCCCTTGATGGGGGGGGGGGATCAGGACTGCCGGCTTTTGCTCATGTACAGCTGAGCATACGTCCGCGCTGAAAGCGTCGATCACACGGTCCTCTTCCGCGCGCTCTGCGGTTGGATCCAGGGTTTAAGGCGTTAGTAATAGGCGCAGAACGAGATACCGAGAGCATACTCACATCTATTAGGTAGGAAGCCGAGCCGGCGCATACAATATTCGAGATGGTGGTTCGCGGAACAAGAGTGGTCGGAAGATGCCGCGGAATGATGACTGGTATTTCATTGGTCGAGTCGGTTTGTTGGCTATCTCGAAGCCATTGTGCCTTTAATAATTCAAGGCTTAGGGTCTTGTTATACAGAACTATTGTCCAGTTAAAAACGAAGCAAAGCACCGCAGTCTGGTGTTGTTTTTGCAGCTTTGATTACAACCGAAGTTTGTTGAGGAATCAATAGGGAGATCGTTGTATTTTCTATAGAGTCAAGAGGCTGTAAGGTTAGAAGGGCTTTTGCACAATTGTTGCGCTTTCGCGAGTGGTTGTCGAGGTCGAGGCCAAGATTCACGGTCACGTGAACGGTGAGGTGGGATCGCCTTGCCCGAAACTGAGGCGCGCCGTAAATGAGTTCACCAATGTTGGTAGACGTCTTTGGGCAAAGCCCATTAAGAAATTATTCCGTTAGGCTCTAGAACAACATCCGACAAGGAATCATCTCACGGCAACCAGCAAATTAGACAACAGATAATATCCCTTTCGCATTCATATCCCCACGGAGTACATCTTCTTTTTAGGCTCTACTCGTAAACCAGACTCAAGCCCAAGATGAATCATACGAGGGAAGCGAACATCAGAGTGGCGAGCAGGAAGCCGGTAAACGTCGGGATAGCCAAAGCAGCCACACCGTTCTTGCTGGTGCTGAATTCTTTCTGCACAGCGAGTTGGGTCACACCCTTGGCTGTGGTGTTCAAAGTCGCTGTAGCAAAGGAGAAAACAGATGATCAGCAAGTAATTGATGCTTAAGATACAATGCGGAGCCCACCGGTGAAATTCGCGCCGCAGACCGCATCGACTGGAGTTGTCCCGAAGCTGGGGGCGATGGTCTTTGCGAGGGTCCATGCCGCCTTGGTGCACTCGTTGCAATCCAAGTTGAAAGAGGCAGTGAGGAGTTGTGCCAGTACCCTCAGGCTTGTCCGCTGCAAGTTTGAAGCTTCCAAGGTTGGCTTGAGTGAGAAGCTCGGTCATGCAGAATTTGTCGTTCGCCGCGGTGCTAAAAATTATTTGGAAAAGAAGCATATCGAGGACCAAAAAAACTCACTTCTGAAGACACATCATCTCCCGGATGACAGGGTAGTCGTTCTTGAAGGTGGTGATGAGGCTCAGTGCAGGCGGGAGCGGAGTGTTGCTGAAGCTCGATCCACATCCCGCCGAGATATTGTTCGCAATACCCTCCAGGATGGGAGCGCTGGAGTTGCCATAATTTTGAGCGTGAATAATGATGTCCATCTGCCAGGGGGGAAAATGTGCCTGCAGTATCCGACACCGCACATCTGTGTGAGCCAGTGATCGATCTGGCCGCCGACCACCTCAACAGATAAATTCTGGCTCCCAGTCTGGACGATAGCGTTGAGAGCACCGGGGGCGAGGCAATTGATCCCAGGGTCCGGGGAGGAGAGAATCCCGTTGATAGCAGACGCACATGCACTGAATACATCCGTTAATGATACAGGAAAGATGACTTGGGATTGGGCCTCTTCGAGGCGGGTGCTGGACCTTTAGGTAGGGGGTAAACACTAAGTCAACATTCTCACAAAATACACACTATACCAGCTTTTTAGCCTGAGGCTCAACAAATTATTTCTTGATTTGAAGAACTTGAGACCATTATATTGGAAATACTACCATTCTCTAATGCAATGAACATGTTATCTGTACAAGTGGATAAGCAATTGAGAAGTATGCGGGTTCAGTGCCCGAAAATTGGCAGAATTGCCAATGGAGCTTCAGATCCACAAAATATGGGGGCTTCTGCACTGGGGCATGATCCCTGCTTTACGACCGTTTAATCTGTTGCACCGAACTATTTTCTAGAGATCAAGCCATTGGCCTGGACTAGTGAAAGTCGCAAACAAATGGGGCATTTTCTTTTGCAAGCAGCCATTGCACCCGAATTGATAAGGCAAAAAGCTGTCTGTCTGAGTGAGAATTATGCAAAAGTCTTGTCAAGTTGTCCTGTCCCCCTTCTAGGCATAAGCATGACAACACAAAGATCGGGTCAAATAATAGTAACCACTGAGGGAACGGAGTTCTGAGCAGGTAAACCATTCAATAGATGCTAATGGTCCTGTTTTACCAAAAAAATTGGGGGAGAGACTTGAAAAATGCCGTTGACCTGTGCAACCCGGAGGACCTGAATTGAATTTTTGTTTTAACCCACTGTCAGAACCTCTACAATTTCAGGTCACAAAGTTGAACCAGTAACCCAGTTACCAGTCCAAGGCAGACACCAGGTCAGAAACCAGAGAAGTGGTCACAGAAAAATTGTTCAAGAACATAGACACATGTTGCCAACATCACATAAAGCATCAGGAGCCCAGAGGCTTAGGGTTGTGTATGGAGCTCAGAATCAATCACCCATTCCAGAGAAACACGGCGGGTTCAAGTTGTGTGGCATGGCTGTTGAGCCCAGTGGATACAGCATATCACAGTAGCCAGAGGACTGGAGGAGGGAGCAATACAGCATGTGAGGTATTGTTCGACCACAAGTTCAAGTTCAATTTTACCCGAGAAGGCCGAGGAATATCATTTCGATTTATGGTGCGCGTCACAAATCTTCCAGTGGTGTGATCTGTGACTGAACTGGTGGTTGAACTGGTACAGCACAATGCACAGGTATGTTGCTGCCTCTGTCGAACTAGAAGCAGAGACAAAAGCAAGGAGTGTGGGCTCGAAGTATCTGCTCAGGCTCGAACTTCGAAGATGATCGATCGGTAAGCTTGATTGACTTAGCAACGGATACTGTTCCGAACATAAAGCAGAAATGACTAATGACAGAAAATCGAACTTGGAGAATCCCTTTGGTTCCAGGGAATGAAATGGGCTTGCACCAGGGGATTCAGGTGGGTGAGAAGTTGGAAAACATATCCTGGCATTTTGATTTATTTCTATGTCTTACCCCTCTTTCTTTCGATTTATTTTCGCGATGACCAATGTTGCCTGACTAAATCTATTTGTACATGTAGCAAAAAATGGCACGAAACCCAAATGCCCTTTCCCGTAAGTAGCCGAACCTAAAGGTCCAGCAATGAGGACAAGGAAATACTTACAAGAGGGCCGCGTGAGGCGTATTAACTGCGGCCGCAGCCGCTAGTCCAGCTGCAGCTGCGAAGCCAAAAACGGTGGAAAATTTAATCATCATATCGACCAGGATAACGTGAGGCGGAATAGAATTGGAACGGAAAAGTGGTCAAGGAACGAGGGTAGGGACCAAAAGGGAAAGAAAGAACTGAGGGCAAGACAGGAATGAAAGGAATGAAGAAGTGACAATACCCGTCCTCTTTTTATGTCGATTTGGCAAAGGAGTTCCAGTCCTTCGTTTGTCGAATCCGGTTAAATGGATGGACTTCCGACACCTCGAGTAAATTAGCCCAGATGTAAGCAATATAACATCTGACCAACCACTCAGAACGAGCTCTTCGCGAGATCAATTTTGTTGGTTCATAAACTTGAAACAAACCCATTGATAGAGATCATGCTCAACAGGCCAAAGAAAGACCCATCGGAGGACAGTATTTAGCTTGATAAACGACTTGAGCAGAAAGAAATTGCCGCTGTGAATAACGGTTCGAACTTGCAGGCCTGCTTGGCAGAGTCATCATCAGCACGAGTTCGGCAAGCGTTAACGCTTAGCATGCGAACCTACGAGAACCTTTGTTAAGCTAGTCATCTTGAGTCACTATCCACACGATGGGCAATGAGTTCTGGTGCCTGGTTCGCACGTCCGGAAATCACGGAAATCTGCGTGGATATTGCCAGTGCTTGAACAATTCGGCCAACGCATCGAGAACGAGGGCAGTAACAAGGCCAAATGGTGAAAAGCATAACAGATGCAAGACTGCTCACCGTCGAGACTGACATTGTTAACCATTGTCAAAGCTCATCGTTGTTAGAAGAACCGGCTCAAACCCATCAACGGATCAATGTGCCGACTAGGTTCGTCGATCGCTGTCGATCAAGATTCAAGTACTCCCACGAGACGGCCACCTTTAAGCTCTTCCTGGAGTCACCCTCGAATATTCACAAGTTGGTAGCTAGGGGAGAAACATTCAAGAGAAAACAAGTGTCCATAAATTCGAGCACGGTACAGTGGTATCACGATCAATTCAACGACGGGGAGAGTCCAGCAGATCTCTCTGATGGTCGCTCTCTGCTGTTTTCCGTTCCGGACGGCAAATCAAATATCACGTGGCCGGCGATTCATGATCAGCTGAATAACCAACAACAATTGCCGTTTTTGGCGAGTCAACAATATTTGGCAAGCCCGAGAATTTATCCGGGAACTCAAAGCGGGCCGTTGCAAAGATCCGAGGGCATCTAGAGGATGCACCAGTGTCGAAATTTCAGAAAAATCGGACCCGTGGGCTGTGTTATTTACCTCACGTTAAATCATGGGCGCTGAATCAGTGATCTCTCAAGTCGAGATCGTCGACAGAGGCGAAACCCGCGGAAAAAATGTACATGTGGCGAGTGCATGTTCTGCCCACAGGCCGAAGATCTTGCTTCCGTGCTGTTGCGGAGTCCGGGCCCAGTATCTCATTTACAGCAGCACACCGTTTTTCGATCCGGAAATGCCTCCAGAGCGGTGTGAACGCCATCATATGCATCGCATACAATACTCTCAAGTTTTCAGACCGTTGCAGGGTGAATCTGCACCGAAGCGCAAGGACAAGGGAAGAACTCCTAATTGAAATGTTATTCCAATCACCGAATGCTAGCTTCTTGCTGAGAAACTAACATTGAGAGATATGATGGCCGCCGAAAAACTGACGTATCCAGACCTATTCAATCTGACGCGTCGCGTGTAAGTAAAGCACTGGGCCTTCAGACAAACTGTTGGGTGGGTATAAGGACTTGGGCAGATCGCCGACTCGGATGCTCGGGTGCCATTCGGGAATCTAAGAATCATTGCGAAAGAAGCGGTGGGAATCTTGAAGGACAGACGGGGGATTTTGTGAAACAAGATAACCATGACGCGTAATGAGGTACACAGAAATCCAATACAAACGGGCGAGGTAAATGGAGTTGACAACATACTAGAACGGCTTCAAATTGCACAAGGTCGCTGGAACTGGCGCAGGCAAAATTCCCCACGGGCCGCCGCCAAACGGGGCCTCAATACACCTCAGGGACCGCCGTTTCTTTACAGCATGGGCCTGTTAGGCCATTTAATTTGTATGGCAGCAAATGGCCTAACAGGCCTCCTCGGAGGTACGGAGCCCCGTGCTTCTATGATGTCACCTTCCCTTTATGGTCATATGCGGCACCTATCGGTAGCCTGCAGGCGCCGCGCACCGCCCAGAAGCCTCTGATCATCTTAGACATTCGGCAGTATGCGGTATTCCTACTTGATGGTGAATACATTACTCTTTTTAAATTATGTCTAGTGCATTGTGTACCTTCGGAAGTTCCAATTCTCTGACCCACCATTCAACCGCATCTATGGCCTGGCGGCTCCGATGAATTGTGGACCACATCTCGCTCGTGTATCGCAGGGTGATAGGATGTTCCGGCAATATGTTGTTCTATTTTGAACGACAGCCTCTTGTATCCATCAAAGCTGCACCATTATCAGTAACTCAGAGGCTCTGAACCTGACTATACATTGTGCTATTGTATATCCCTCAGTCCTATGGCAGTACCAGCAGAGTTCCACTGACTTGGCCTAGATTGAGAGCTATCCAGACCCTCACTTTACACATGGGTTGCTTCTAAAGGGTACATCAGGCGCCTCCGATTTTTTAGCTCTCTCCCCCCCGCCGGCTCCATTCAACCGCTTCTTTTGCCACCTACTCTTGTAAATTGTCCTTGGGTCCCGATTTATAACTCCCCACAGTCCTTGGTCATTTATACCACCGTTCAAACCAGGTGGGTGCCTCCAGTGGTAATGAACCTCCTGTTTTGTCTGGAAACACTGATTAACCATGATGTCAAATATCTCGAATGAAACCGTTGGCCGGTCTGTATCCGTCACTCCCGGCATCAGGCACCTTAAATCGGAGGCGCCGGACATGTTGAAAGAGGCTCTGATTGGAAGGACAGACCTCTTATATGAGCCGGCAATATCCATTGGACAAAAGGAAGCATGACTGATGAAAAATCACCTCCTTTGAGGGACGTTGGTCGGTTGGAATCTCTCGACCCGGAGGCGGGCCGGCACTGATCAACCAATCAGGAGTGGAATAAAGACGAACATTTTGAACATTGTGTAGTATCTCAGCAATACTCTTCAGAATCAGGCAGTAGGAGCACAGGAACAAGATTCCCACTGTGTGTGAGCACTCCAGAGGTTAAACTCTTCTTACCATGTTTTGAACTCAATCTTCGAGGCATTCGTGCCGAATTGACCAGCATAACGTGGTTCAACTCGGTCAAATTTGTTGCACGCCAACAGTATCTTTGAATAATCCCGGATATTTTGGTCACATACCGCGGGGGCGGTATAGGCATGTATTCTGATGCTATCGCTGCATCATTCCGTCGCGTATAGGGTGCAAACAATGTGATTTCCTGACGGTTCGATGTTTATTCAGATGCTGATTGGTTGATCAATCCCGGACCGCCTCCGGGCCGATCTAATCCGAGCCTCCAGAAGTTCAACTTGACATCAAACTCGGCGGTTTTCGGGGAATCATCCGTCTTCTGATACAGAAGGAACATCTGTGGATCTCACTGCAGGCTGACTAGTCCAAGGCAGGAGCCTCCTTCAACTTAGAGCTGCTATGCATATAAAGGGTGAGGTTAAATTTACTCGAGAATATTGGCAGCCGGCGAGCTCGAGCTGAGTGCGGCTCGCTCCATGACGAGGCACACAACCGAGGCTGAGGTAAGATTTACCAAATGTCCAGTGATCGCAACCACTACTAGTAGTAGCATGAGATTTCTTTTTCTCTCTGAGCCATCCGTGTTACAACAGGTGAAATGATACTGGATGTACAGCGTCTGGGGTTAAAGCAGGTGAGGCAGAAAGCTGCCCAAAAATTATCGGAGGTGTCTGCTTCATTTCGGAGGCACCTGCTTCATCTCTGCTACAGTGAGTCAGACGGTTCGGGCAATAGCATGGCTTTTACTCAAGAAAGAATAGATAACGGGTAACAAGTAGTCGTAGTAGTAGGGCAACCAGTAGCACGACAGATGACAATCACCAGAGGCACCGATATCATCTCCATTATCACTATGCACAGGACAGAGGCAAGGGAAAGATTTCTGGTTGATTTAAAACACAGCACGTATACTCTGGTGCCGTAAAAGTGAGGGATATGGAGTGAGGAAGCTGGTCAACATCTACCGGAGGCGTGATTGAACGGCGCTGGCTAATTGAAGCAGCAACTTTGAAACTAGAAGAATGTACCATGCATACAGCACAAAAATAATGTATCCACCATGAAGGTAAGGATACCCAATACTGCAGCTGGTCGG
Source organism: Mycena olivaceomarginata (assembly GCA_029378375.1). Taxonomy (NCBI): domain Eukaryota; kingdom Fungi; phylum Basidiomycota; class Agaricomycetes; order Agaricales; family Mycenaceae; genus Mycena; species Mycena olivaceomarginata. Next base: position 14,367 of record JARKIC010001204.1, read on the forward strand.
GGATGATTATACCGGAGGCGCGATCCAACGGCGCCGGCGAATCGAAGCAGATGAACAAACCAGGAGAATGGAGCGCGTACGTTCAAAATCTACCATACATATAGCATGAATAATATAATGTAACCACCATAGAGGTCAGGATGACCAGTAGCGCGGCTGGTCGGGGATGATGAGAGGCTCCAATATTGGCCTGGAGCGGTGCGCGGCGCCTGCGGGCTACCGGTAGGTGCCGCATGTGACTAGAAAAGGAAGGTGATATAATAGAAGCACGGGCTCCGCACCTCCGAGGAGGCCTGTTAGGCCATTTGCTGTCATACAAAGTAAATGGCCTAACAGGCCCATGCCGTAAAGGAAGCGGCGGTCCCTCAGGTGCCTCAATAACCGCATTGGCCCAAGCAGAATCATCGAAAGTTGGGCTTGCGAAGTTGTTGGGGACCGCAGGGTTTGCCTTCCAGACCACGGACGGAATCGCGATCTGCCCGGTATACCAGTCATAAAATGCTTGCTGCGCGTCGTTACTGGCGCGGAATGAGGCGATGATGCCCGCGGGGGTCAGCACAACAGGGTCATCGTAGTTCGTCGCTGATGCAGCAGATCAATTGACTATTGCGAAGAGATATATGCCCAACATACCGAGGATGGAGAAGATCCAGGGTCCGTTGGACGGAACGTTCAGGATTGTCCAAACATTGGGCGCTGTCCAATCGAGAGCACTACCGACGAGAGTTCCATTGAGGTACAGATTGTAGGCATTGTCCGTGCTGATCGCCACTGAGATGTTGGCGAGCGGAAAGACAGGGGCGGGGTGGAAGGTCAAGCGGAAAGAAGAAGACCCGGGAGGGACCCCAGTGACTCCAGAGCTGTTAGTCCACATCCAGGACGCGACCGTGAGGCTAGGAGGACCAGGATTAAACGCTTGACCGATGAGGTCTGAAAGGAGGTATTTAATGCACGCAAAATACCATTGACATTGACAAGAGTGTTTGGTCGACGTACCATTCCCCTTGAAAGTATCGTTGATTGAAATCGCCTTGACTCCGGCCAGAAACAAGGTAACAATCGAAATAACTAAACGAGGATCAGCGGAAACCTCCACAGAGATGAAGAACTGACATCCACAAAGTATAAACATTGTGAGATGTTGACTGGTTTCTCTTGTCTACTGGTAAGCTTTTATACGTCCACCCTCAACTGTTGAATGCTTCTACGGCCGTTGAACCCACGATTGGACTGTTTGGAACTGAGACAGACAGATTGTAACTGAAGAGGCTCCCCTTGCAGACAATAGATGTTGGCCAAGAGAATAGCAGAAGACAGATAATGTGTTTCTTTGAAAGGCGCCCGTGCTGCCCGGGGCAGAACCCTTATTTAAAATGCGTACTATAATACGGTAGACAGATGGTAACCGAAGAGGTACTGATGAACGTACCGACAGTATATCAAACCTTGGACTCTGTTATGGTGGAAATATCCTCACCTTTGAATTGAATGAGCAATCATTCGATTTCTAACGCAGCTGAACCCACAACTTGGAACGGAGACTGACAGATTGTAACTGAAGAGACTCTTGCAGACAATAGACGTTGGCCAACAGAATCGCAGAATACAGATGATGTGCTTCTCTGAAGGGCGCCCGTGCTGCCCGAGGCAGAAACCTTATTCAAAAGGCGCACTAGGGAATGGCAGACAGATGGTAACCGACGAGGCACTGGTGAATATGCATTAATGGGACTGGGATGAGGATGAGACATATTCCAAGTTTGGCTTCAGCTAATCGTGGAAGTATACACTGCGACTGACTTGTAATGAGCAGTTATTCGCCTTCGCAGCTTAAACCATGACTTGACTGTTTGGAACTGAGACCGACAGATTGTAACTGACGGGACCGCGTCAGGCTCACCTTGCGGAGGATACAGGTTCGCACAGAGAATCGCAGATGGCGAATACGCTTCTTTCAAAGAACCTAGTCTAAAACATGTACGAGGAAAGGGCAGACAGATGGTAACTGAAGAGGCACTGATGAGTTTGCGTTAATGGAACTGAACCTGCTGACACCGAAGCGTATCGATTTACAACATCTTCTTCATATAATCTCATTCTATAGACTCCACCGTCTATTTGTTTGGAAGTAGAAATCGACACACATGGTCTTTGATTTGAATGCGTAATTACTCGCCTTTGAGCGGAGAAACATTCCGTGGCTACCGCAGAAAGGGTGAGTTTTGTTTGAGCTTGCCTGGCTGTAGGGCTGTTTTAATGCTGCTTCAATCCCTTGGGATCTTGTACAGTTGGCCAAGATTAAAGTGCTCTGCAACGCGCGATCCAAACCTTCCGGCCGCCCTCTTGCAAGAGTGAGTTCACAGAAATCGAGTCGTAGCACGAGACACCTGGAGAGCAAAGGTCACGTCCACGAGAGGAATTCACAGCCGCTGTTTTGGTCTCTTATTAGAGGGCGATGGATGTCGAGCCATATATGACGTCACGCGTCTCAGCATTTTCAGGCCGCGCCAAAAAAAAGAGTATGTATCTTCAAGTACGACCAAGGAATACAAAATGAGGGGACGCATAGGCAGATGATAGGTCGGTCCAAGTAACGAAGGCTTGATGCAAGGCAAGATTCCCCGAATACTGATGAATCCTGATACGGTGAGGGTTTTGATAAATCATCACTTGGGAAACTTGAGACACCGCTAATGAGCCAATGAGCCAAGCGTCCAGCGCGACCGCCCACATCCATCCGCGTCCATGTTCGCGAGAGGTGGCACTACGGGCCGGCGATGCGATTGCTCGGAGTCTCGGACGTACCGCTTGAAACCGTAGTACAGAGAATCTTGAGGGTGGGGTCCGGGGGAGGTGCTACGGAATCGAGCACCAATGCATTGAATAGAAGCCAGACAAGCGCGGAAGTGGTCAAGAAGTGGTCGAATCAGATCAGTGTGATGCATATGTCACATCAGCGGCTGCAGCGACGACACAATTCTTCGCGAGTGCCCACCATGGTTGAGGAGTTTTCGGGCTATGATTATCAATTCCACAAGAAACCTTCCGACGCCGCGGCTGCTTCCCTCTACCACCATCTTCTCTCGCTGCGTGATCTCGCCAGATCTGCGCCACTGGACCAGGGCATGCAGTTTGTGCTGGATTTGCAAATCCCTCCTCAAAATCCGCATCCAGCAGCACGTCAATTGCCGAGCACACTTACGACCGACCGCTTCCAATCCGCCCCAGTTACCCTGCGGCTCGATACCGCACTGCAGTCGGGTTGCGACAGGTTTTCTCAAGTGTGGACGGCTACAATCATCGGCGTCCCAGAAACGCGCCTTGTCATGAAGATAATTCAGCCGTCCCTCTGTCTTCTCCCCGATCCTTCCAACATTCACTGGCGCGAGGCCTACTACAACCCTCTGGATCTCGCGCACAATGAGGCCTGGGTGTATCAAAAGCTCGCGCGTCGACAGGGCCTGTCCATCCCATATTTCTTCGGTATTTTCGATGTGAGTGAGCTCATACAGTTGTGGTTTCTATTCTGATCATGCTCAGATCACCACTCCGTCTGGGGAGGCTGCGTGGGTCCTCGTCCTTGAATTTATTGCAGGCCCTACGATCCACGACGTCGCGAAATCCATGTCGACAGACACGGTCCATGACTTTGTGAGTTTCGCTACTAGATAGACTCCTCCTTTCGACTGACTTATGCCAACTCAGTGCACTCTCGGTTTGGACGCAGTGAGAGACTTGGCTCTTAGTGGCTGGACCCTTCGCGATATCCGTTGCTCCAACTTCATCCTCTCCGGCTCATCCGGTTCGAGAGCGGTCGTTATGATCGATCTCTACGACACAGTGCACGTTATCCCACCTCCAACGTTGGAACGTCTCGCAATGGTGGACGCGAAACGATTCTTTGACGCGTTCCAAAGCTGTGTAAGCGATGAGTACCCCGGGATCCACGATTGGGCTAAGCAAAACCTGCCCCTCATCGTGTGGAACTACGACTACGACCCTAGTTTCCCCGATCCCGAAGAAGATAACTAGTCCCTATGATTAAACTGCGTATCATGTCGTTCAATAGTGCTAATTATACTCGAGCTCGGGCTCGTCGCAGGCGGGTCGTCTTCGAGCAGCAGTGGCTCGAACTCGAGCTCGTCATAGCAGAAGAGCCAGACCGTCACCAAGAACGGTATCAACTGCGCGAGCGTCGACGACCGCTCACCGACACCGGGCTAGGCGAAGACCCGCGCTTCGCGACGTGCACATACAAGGACGCGGGGATACGCACGTATTTCGGCGCGGTGCGTCTTGTCTTCATCCACCCCTCTTCCCGTCCTGCAGGTGCTGATTCAACTGATTTTTGTTTTGGTGCGGCAGGACGGCTCTTTCGCCTCCGGCGCCAGCACCTGTCCGCAGGGCGTCCCGCAGTCTGACGGGTTTGATAAGTCCTCGTAGCAGCAGGCGCCACCTCCGCCCCCGCCGCCGCCCCCGCCGGCCACAAAGACGTCGACCAAGCCGAAATCGACCAAGGGAACGTGCAGTCGACGCGCTCAGCGTGGGGGTGTGATGTGCGACGACGATTTCGCCTGACCCAGAGCAAGTGAATAGCAGCGGGGACACCAACATAGATGCGGAGGAGGGTGTGCATCAACTGCTGGTACGCTGGCACGATCTGCCTGCTGACGACCGGGATGAAGGCGACGAGGACGGCGACCACGGAGGCGGGCTGAGGGATGGATGGCGCGGGTTGCTGAGCCGGGATGGTATTGAATACCTCGCTGCTGCGCTCTTCCCTGCCCCTCCGTCTCTGTCTCCGTCTACCTCTACTCCTCCATCTCCGTCTCCATCCTCCTCATCTCCGTCCTCCTCCCTATCTCCGTCCTCCTCCCCATCTCCGCCCTCCTCCCTATCTCCGTCCTCCTCCCCATCTCCGTCCTCCTCTCCACCTCCTGCGTCTCCATCCGTGCTACATGATCCGCCGCGCCCTATCGACACTGCCGGCGCATAGGACGGAATCCGATGCCTACCCTTACATTCCAAACACTCGCACGGGCGCGCGCGTGCACCGCGTACTGCGTCCCACCCACGAGTCCGATTCGAACAATTAGATAGAAGTTTCCGAGCTGCACGCATATTCTACACCGCCGTCGTCTCCCAGTAGCAAACTGTATTGTATTATACTCACTTACATCGTACTGCAACTAGATTGTAGATTGTATTTACATTGAATTAAATAGGGTGTGTAGGTCGATAGGTTTCTGTGCATAGCTGGCTTACACTATACATGAAAGATGAAGCCGTTTTTTCGGGAGGGTGATTCAAAGTTTTTGGTGGGCCGGCAAAATCTGGCCCTAGTCTTCGACCTAGACTCATTGCTTCACCGCGTTCACTATACGAAATTTGCTACTCCTGGCACTGGAGCGCCAAGTTCCAAGTTCCAAGCGGCTGCTCGATGGCTATGATTTCCGTCTTCGTCAACCGCCGTGTTATCTATCTCGAATCTGTCTCCGGTCTCTGAAAACTTCGCCGAGCATACCGCAGCTTCAACTTTGGAAGCGAAACATGGGGAACGGGCAATGTATATGGTCATTGCGAGCCCCTTGCGCTCGCGTTAGGCACTGTGCTAAATTTCAAGGTCGTCGCCCTTGGTTACGGACCGACTCTAGGCTCGTTTCAGCCTCTATAGTATTGCCTTAGTGAACATCTGAAGACAGTCGTTCAGATCATGTAATAGACGGACTCTAGCGCTCATCCAAAGCGAAACGACGTTAATTCAAGCCTCCGCACTTGCGGATATCCGCCTCTATCTCGACCTATGTAGTTCTCTCATTAACGTTTTAACGTTTGCCTGTGCCGGTGCGCAGCGTACCCAACACTCGGGCGTACTCATATTACCGTAAAAGGATACTCGGGCTGTGTCTGCCCAAATCACACTAGTTCCGTGAACTTCACCGAACTTGTGAACGAAATGGCCGACGACCGCCACGAAATCTGGGCGCGCCGTAATCGCCAATTGCGAGTCGCCGCCGACATTCTGCAGTATAAAATGCCCGCCCGATGGCTTGAAACCTCACTTTTCTTTCCATCGGCCCTCACCAGCCTCATTCAATTTCTCCCCCTTCGTACTGCCAGTTCCGAGAAATGCTCTCCTTCACGACCGTCCTCCTCGCATCGCTCGTCGGCTCTGCCTTCTCTGCTGCTGTCGATCCCAACGAGCTCGTAACTGAATTGCGTGACGCGCCCACTGCCGTCGACCGCGTCAACCTTCTGCCCAAGGACTCGCAGGTATATCCCAATTCTGTGATACACCTGCTTGGCTTTTACTAACTTTTGTAATCAGTTCGCTTTCGACTTTTTCGACCCGGCTGCGAAAGCCACCGTCGGCAAGGGCGGCAAGATCGTCACCGCCAATGCAGCCACCTTCCCTGCCGTCATCGACAACGGCGCTGCAATGGGTACGCGTCTCGACTCACCACACACTATTCTTTTTCGCTGACTTTATTACCAGCTGTCGGTTTCCTCGAGCCGTGCGGAATGAACACCCCGCACACCCACCCCCGCGCGACGGAGATCCAGTACAACGTCAACGGCACCATCCGCACGGGGATGATCACGGAGAACGGCGGGCGCTTCATCATGACCGACCTCCAGCCCGGCGGGATGACCATCTTCCCGCAGGGGTCCATCCACTTCCAGATCAACGAGGGGTGTGGTGCGTAGCATTTTGTTTCTCCAGACTTTTCTTTTTTTGCTAATATCATTGGCAGAAACGGCCTTGTTCGTCGCGGCGTTCAACAGCGAGGACCCCGGCGTGCTCCAGGTTGCGCAGCGGTGTGAGTTTCTTTTATGCAGTTTGCCTCCTGCACAGTTCCTCACACCAAATTCTTCGACAGTCTTCGGCCTCTCTCCCGACGTCGTCGCGGCCACTCTCGGTGACATCGGTGTTGAAGAGGTGTACGGCCTCGACGCCATGGTAAGCTGCACATTCTTTCGAGAAGTATTCATTAGTTAAACTACCCTCTCCACAGATCCCCGACAATGTCGCTCTCGGCACGGACGAGTGCCTTAAGCGCTGCGGGATCTCTCGTTCCGAACAGCCTACGACCCAGCGCCAGCCCCGCGTCTCCGGCAATGCGTTCCCCAGCGACATCAAGACCACGGGCAAGTACACAACCGATGTTAAGGCCACGAGCACCCACTATACTACTGCCAGCACCAGCACGTACTACAAGGGTACCGGCGGTAGCTACTGAGTCGGGCGTGTTGCAGTGAAGACACACTTATGATTGAGTGAACAGCGGTATTAATGCAGTACATTATTGTTTTGTTTAGGCTAGGGAGCTCTCATGGACCTTTGGGCTGCGCGCGTTCCTGTAGTCAGTTGGTAGTGGTTTAATGACGACTATCGACTTTATGTTATTCCCGTATGCAGTGAGAACGTGGTACAGGGATTTGAATATGAGTGTGAGCGGGAGTGCTCCGGCAGAATGACTTAGTACTCAGCCCCGCTTGTATCAATTGAAGTTGCAGCTCGAGCAAAGCAGACCGGTTTCGCGAGTTCCTCGATACGAAGTCCGTCGTCAGACTCAATGCAACCTCTGAATTATTCATCCATCTGTCTCGAGATGAAAATCTTCGTTCGGAAATCACAACACAAATTCCCAGCCGCCCGGTTCAAACTTGGAAGCCCTAATTCTGATACCAAATCTGCTTTGGTTCATTGTAAATCGACAGGTCATATACATTGGTGAAGCTCTGTATTAGTGAATGTGGGCCGTAGTATGAAGTTCTCCAAGAGGTGGCCATGTTTGTCCTTGCCGCTAAATTTAAATTCCAGGCTAGCGAGGGTATGATTTAGACAAGATTACTCGGAAACCCAGAGAATAACACACCAAGCCTATTTCCCATTCGCGCAGACAATATCAGAATGCGAAAGGACTCGGTCGTCCCACTCTTGGTCAATCTCGTACGCTGAAATCATGATGCTGGAATAGTCGACGTTCTTGTTAACCACAATGGCGCCGTCGTCCTGGAAATCTGCGACTACGACACTATCCGTCTTGAGAATCACTGTATCCCCTGCGCGCAATTTCTGGCAGGGACGCATGTCCTTCAAACGGACAGTGTATTCTGACTCGTCGTCGTCGAAACAGACGACGTATCCACCGGCCCCCGAGCGCCGTTGAACGACAGCAGAATAGTAGTGCTGAGTTTCGGGCCAAAGCGCGAAGACGCGCGTGCCAGTAATCAAACTTGCCGATGATCTCCCTGGCCCGGGCTTTCTCTTAGGCGCTGGAAGCGGTCCGGTAAATCATAGGCTCAAAAATTCACGTTGGGGAACATACTTTTGGATGACGGGGGTCTTTAAATGGATGACTTCCCCGAGACAGAACTGGGAAATTTTCTCGTGGTTCCGGCCACCGCAGTCGGCATTCTTCCAGAATAATTTGACAGCGTATTGAGGCTCGGTGAAGATTTGAATCGGCTCCCACCTGCAATGGGAGAAGTTTAATTGTCGCGCAAAATATCACCGTCGAACGTACGTTTCATCTTCGTAGCCGTCCCACTTGTGAAGGGTAAGTTGAAACCGTCGGAATCTCGTGGCGTAACTTACTGTCGTCAAGTAAAGCTGTTGCGAAGAGAAATTGAGAAAAGCCCAAGTAGAAGTGGAGAGACTCACCCAAACTTTTTTGCTCTTCCGACCGATCCCCTCACTGTGAACCTTTGCTTTTAGTATTTTGTCTGACAAAATAGAACCAAGTGCTTTCCAACCAGAATTGTTATGTTACTTACTAACGTAGAATATTTCGAACTCTTGACCAGACATTGAGTCCGGTGGTTTTCGTAGACCAGAGAAGATGGCTAGATGATGAGTGATAAAGCTGGTCGTGGCGGAAACTAATCCTGCCGTTTGTGTGCCGAGCTTGATTCTCCCACTGGCACAATACAACCAAAACACAGCCTCGCCCTGGCCTCGCCTCAAACCTCCAGCATTCGTTGAGCCTGTTTTCCGGGACGCTACCTATCTGAGTTCCAGCACCAAGGGACAATGATATATACTTGGCCGCCACCTTCGATGTTCATTCAACATGGCAAACTTCGATGAACTCAGGCAATTTTCTGCAAAATCAACATCTAAACTAAGCGAGGACGTTTCGTGGGTGGTCTCTACGAATACAAGTTCTCGAAACTCTGGAGGTTGGAATCCGGAGAGGTGAGACTGGTCGCTCAGGGCGATTCACGAATGGTCCCGTGACCACGTCACGGTCCGTTTGTCAATTGTCGTTAAAACTTAACCGTCATGCCAGTCGTTCCTCTTCCTGCGAAAAGCCCAAATTCTGTGTTTCAAACGTGACCAATGTTCCTCCCACCCCCCAAGGCCCCCCAGTGATGACGACGTTGTCCAGGCCTACCAGTACACCGAGAACGCGATAATTGCAAGTCAGTGGGATGGTCTGAGATCTCTCTACCCACGCGCCTCACAATGTCTAGAGCGCCAGGATCTCATTGATGATCCTTCTTTCGTTGAAGCGCTACGCTATCAGAACGACCTCCTGCTAGCCAAATCTGCTCATCGTACGTCTCCACTAGCCTTGTTAATCGTTCCAGTTAATCAACATTGAGAGCAGCGATTCCGCCCTGGTTCACGCAGGCCATGAAGGCTTTTTTGGACGATATCAAGCAACACATCAAAGTTACTATACAAGACGCTATCGATGAATTGAAGGAAACCGTGAAGGAGATGAACTATCCCCTGGACGCAAAGGTGAATAAGTTGGCGAGAGCTACAGCTCAGGTACGTGTTACAACCATTCTTTCTTCCCTGTCCTTCTCAATTCTTCCATGCAGAGTTTGAATGCCGATCGTGCAGACGGTGCTCTTGTTCCCTTTGCAGTTGTTCCTTTTCCCGACGGTACCCTACCGTCGGCTAATCCTGTAAGTAAAACCTAGTCAACACGCGATGGAAGTGGTTATTTGTTCCCCACGATACACCCACGGTCCTGACCTCTATTGCTGTCATTAAATCATTGAGCGCACTGGAGCTGGGCCATTATTGTAACCGCTATGAGGTCGGTGAGGGAGGCAGCACACAGGATGATCCTGCGGAGCGCCAGGACGCTGTTCGAGTGGACCACGGAGTACTCACCCCTGTCGTATAGATCACCGGCGTCGGCGATTTCACCAAGATCAACATCCGTGGCGGCGATTCCGGAGGCGAGCTCGGTTCGTCTGGCTCCTTCGTCACCCACCTCGATGTGATGCTGACTTGACCCCTGCAGACCCTCACGGCGCTGACAGTAACGGCAACCCCGGTGCGTCTCTCCATAGTCATTCATTGATGATTCGATCCTACTAACGGATACATACTTGCAGTCGGCGGCCTCGTCTTCGGGAACACCCTTGGCAGCGCGCTGCAGTACCACGAGTGGACGAGCTTCATCTCCGACACGGAGTTTTGCTTCCGCGCGTGCATTGGGCCGAACGGCGCACAATTGCCAGCATATCTATGATGTGGTGGGGTGCTTCTGGGTCGGTCTTGATCGTTGTTGCTCTTCGAGGGGGGGGAGTGAAGGCTAACGCGTGCGTTAACAGAACATGCCTGCGAATTATGATGCGGGCAAGTATGAGAATTGCGACGCGGATGATGAGTGCGCCTCGTCTCGTTTCTTCCCTTGATTCGACATTGACGAGACGTTTCTGCAGCCTCCCGATGGGCGTGTACGGCACCTCGACGTAGCACCAGGGTGTGAGCCCCACGCCGACGGCGCACCCCGCCGCCAAGTCGTCGAACTGCGTCGCGATTACGAGCCCCACTGTTGGCGCGCCCAAGCGCAGGAGGTGGGATGGTGGGTTTGAGCAGTATGCGAGGGCGCCGGAGGTGACGCCCGCGTCCACGCCGAGGCCTTGGTAAGGAGGTGTTTGCGACGAGGGTCGTCGCGAGGGTGTCGCGACCGCGACAAGCGGATGGACTTTGCGATACATACACGCACGCACGGACTGAAGCATGATATATCGGTTCAATGTAACTTGGATGGAATACGACGGGGTTTCTGCTCTTGATTGTGAAGTGGTGAAAGGGGGAAAGACTGGGGAAGAGTTGAATCAGGAGAGCACTTTTCGGAAGTCGCGAGATGATCCGTTAAATTAGTCCAAGTAGTCTCGTAGTGGAGAACGACGTCGAGATATGTAGTCCTCCGAATTACACCCGTCCCTGGCCCATATCGCCCCCCTTCTCCGCCAACTTCTCCGTCTTATGGTCCCTCTCCCCCCAATACGTATCCTCGTCCTTCCCTTCCCACAACACCTCTCCCCTCCACACCGCCCTCGCATGCGCGTACCCCACCGCCAAATACACCGCCACCACCAGCCCCGTCATCGCGCTCCCCACCCAGCCCACCGCCGCGCTCCCAAACATCTTCCCAATGCTGATCGTCGCGATCGTGAACCCCACATTCGGGAACACAAACGCCCACCAGTTGAGCCGGAAGTGCATCTCGCGGCGCACGGCGGCGTACGCGAGGAGCGAGATGCAGAAGAACCAGAGGGAGAGCGCCCAGATAAAGACGCCCGAGAGCGTCGCGAGCGTCCGTAGCACCACCTGCACCTGAACGCCCTCCGAGCCGCCGAAATACACGTTGTTATGGTAGGTGGCGGAAAAGTCGTTCGCGAGCCCGATGAGCGCGAGCGCGGTGAAGCTCGGCGGGCCGACGGCGATGAACATGCCCGCGCGCGACGCGGGCGAGGGGAAGCCGTACTGGATCATGCGGTGGATGTAGTTCGCGTACATGAGCACGGAGATGAGCATGCCAAGGCCCTGCCCCGTGAGGGCCGCGAGGATCATGGGCACGGCGTGTGCGGGCAGCTGGAGGCCCGCGCCTGCGGCGGCGATGGTGCCGCAGAGCATGAATGGGAAGATGGGGAGGTCCCACGCGGGGGTCATATCGCTGAGCTTGAGCGCAGGGCTGGTGAAGAGGAGGAAGTAGAGGCCGACGGCGGCGGCGAAGCTGATGGCGAAGTAGGTCCAGAACAAGACGCGGTAGGCGACGATCAGCCAGGGCCCGCAGTTTGGGATACCATGGCGTGCGATCGCGGCAATGATAGACGCGAGGCTGAGAGGCGTCGCAGCAAATAAACTCTCAGTCGGGTGTGTGAGGAATGCGGTGAATGTACCCGGGAAGCGCACAAAGCGGTAAGTAATGCAGAGCGTAACAATCGTGAAGAGAAACAGATCCCAGGTATAGACGATTTTTCCAATTGTTTGGAGGCCGTGGAAGATATGCGGCTGGGTTTGGGTGGAAAGCAGAATAGCCATGCGGCCGGTGGCCATTGGCAGCGTAAACCATGCCTGCAGCGCGTTAATACAGTACTCTTGGGAAGTAATGTCGGTCTGACCCAGGTAAAGTGCTTGAGGCGGTCCACAAATCGCACTGTTCTGGTGGGCCCTGTGGTCTCCTCCAATTCCGGTGTCCCAACTTTTGTATCATAACCGTCGCTTGCGTTTTGGGTCCTCAGTCTGGGCGGCATTTTGTTCTCAGTGCAATGGAGAAGACACAGTCGGGCCAGGTCCGGCCCCAGTAGGCGATCGCGGAAACACGGTGGCCACGAAGCAGCACAAATGAAAGGTGCGCTGAAGAGCAACTGAAAAGAGAAGGCCACAAGAGAACGCTAGAAGCGAGGACCGTCCCTGCACGCAAGAAGCAGCTACACTTAAACAATCCCCAGCAAGGCAGCAGCAGCAACTTCAAGCCCAAACATGAGTGCGAGTACCCAGCGCGAGGAACGAAGGTGCAATGCCCGACACGGATAGTGAAGCGTCGAGGCTCTGCATACAATGCAGAGCAGCACGGATCCGAGCATTTTGAGAAGCCGCTACTAATGGTAAAAGCACAAAGAGCACTAGATTGATGAAATGGATGATCGACGCTTGTAACTCATCCCCGAAGAACGAGGGAAGCCACCGGAGAACTGTCACAGAAGCGCGGGCAGCCAGATGCAGCCCCAAGACGCGTAAAGTGCGTCTCTCGCGATCCCGACGCGGACGAGAGCATGACGAGCAGAAATACCCGCGAACTTCAAATAAAACCGTATCCAAAATGGGTCTCGGATCCGTCGGGCGCGAAATCTTAGGTGTTAGCATAGCTAGTTAGCATTCCATATTCAGCTTCATGTACTTCGCGTGAGGGTCATGTGATCCTTATGCGTTTGCAATAGAACCACTACGTTCTGAGCCAAACGCAAGTTCTCACCTTCCTCGTTACCTCTCGTCGATACGGGCCTTCATCCGACAGCGGGAAAACGCTAACACAAACGCATCCGTGGTGGCACCACGTAAATAACGCCAGTCCGTATCGACAATCGGGCATTCGACGGCCACGGCGACACTTCACGCGAGTGCAGGCGCCACGTATGACGCGTTCGCGGGACAACGCCCGCGACCGGGGACCGCAGCCCCACGGACAACACACGGCACGGCTGTGTCACCCTACAAACCACCCCGATACTGGAGACGCTTACTCAGACGCACCACGCCCCGCCGCAGAAGGAATGGGGAAGACGTCGAGACGACTAAGAACCGAGTGGGGGAGACCGAGGAACACAGGGAAGGCTGGCGCCAGGCGAAATTACCGCTGAATGGTGCGTTTCCAAATGACTGGGAACGCGTGTCGGTGGAGGCGCTGAGTAGCGTCTCGGCACGCCATGCAAAAACCGCGCCCATGAGGCGGCGGGCTCTGGCCTCGGCTCTTGGGTGGTATGGGCAGCGCTGGCAGATGCAGCGCGACGGGCGACTCCACAGGACTCGGGAGCGCCACGTCATCAGTCTCCGGAGCGACACGCACTCCGTCTCCGGGACCAAGACCTCGACATCGGCATCGACAATACGCACGATGTATCGCGCGGACGCGGGGTGGCCGAGGAAGCACCCTGACCTCCCGCGGGAGGCACTTCGCCGCAATACGACAATTCGGCGGCACCGCGCAGCGCACCACGCGCAGTCTCCTCACGAGCTGCATGCGGAGGGGGAGCTTATATCCCACCCGCAAGTACGCACACGCTGGGGGAGAATTCACGGCGTCTTCGGGCACGAGAAGAAGGCCAATTCGCGATCTCGCGCGTACTGCGCCACAGCGCGCACACACCCTCAAGACCCTGCATGCGCAGGGGGAGCTCGTGACTCCCCGCGCCATCGACACCGCAGGGGGAGGAACACCAGCGGTCTCCGCACCGCACTCGGCGGTTTACACACCACCGCCGATGCCGGGGGGCGAGCAGCGGCACTGCGGTCGCGATCCAAGACTCGACTCGCACCCACGGAAGTCCCGCACGCAGGCGGGCACGTCCATTCATTCACCTTCCGCCGCGGACAGCGCCGCGACGGCTCCACCTTCATTTTGACTTCGCCGCGCACCGACTCAAGACGTTGCGATCCATTTTTCGAAGGGGGAGGAGAGGGATGGGACCCACGGGGGCCCGACCGAGCTCGTCACGGAGGGCCGAGTGGCCAAGACCGTTATGGCGTAGCAGTCGGATGGGCCAAGGTCCCGACAAGACGACATGGAGCCGTATACCCGGGCCATTGCCCACGCCTGAGAGTCACGATGGGTGAATAACAGCTGCGACGGCGAACAAGCTGCGACTGGGTGTGAGACCGAGTGGTCCAGGGCCGGCAGCCTCTGAGTCGACACGTCGTGAGCCGGCTAGCCCGAGTGAGGCTAGTGCGGAGGGAACGCTGGGTGCCGTACGTGGCGGCGAGGGGGAGCTCGGAGAGGGGGAGAACAGTATGTCTTCCACCTGCTTCATTTCCTATCGTTGTCCCCTCTACTTTTGTTCTTACTCAGTCCATTTGCTGAGGGGGAGTGTTAGCATAGCTAGTTAGCATTCCATATTCAGCTTCATGTACTTCGCGTGAGGGTCATGTGATCCTTATGCGTTTGCAATAGAACCACTACGTTCTGAGCCAAACGCAAGTTCTCACCTTCCTCGTTACCTCTCGTCGATACGGGCCTTCATCCGACAGCGGGAAAACGCTAACATTAGGCTTGCGCACAGGCGGAGCGAGACTCGAGGTACTCGCCCGCGGAGTGTGCGTCTCGGCGCAGGTCTGTACCGAGAAACGCACCTTGAGCAGGGTTGGACTGAGCGCGGGATCAAAAGTCACAGTGTGACCCGTACGTGACCTTCTCTCGTCATCTTTATCTTGGCGCGCTCTGGCTCAACCTGCCTCCCGCTCCTGGACCCGGTCTCGCTGTAGCCGCGACTCCTCCTGCACCAGCAGGTCCGTTACGTTTTTGTAATTTTTGCTTGCCCCTGCTCATCGTCTCCCAGCCCCAATGGCCGGAGTGGCAATGATCCTCAACGCGATCGCCGCTTCGAATGGGAGGCTCAATGATCTGCAGCGAGAGATAGCAATAGTAAGCCTCACATCAGTCTATCTGGTATTCAAGAGAACTAACTTGCGCACGCATAGAACGGCAACATTACCAAGGGCACCGGCCTGAAAATTCCGTACGCAGAAGTGCTCTTCCTAGATGGCACACGACCTACAGCACCAGTTGTGAGTAATAATCTATATCCAGCCACTTCCATTTATTTTGTTCTCAGGCTGCCGTGCCCGCTCAGGCTGGCCAGGTTGCCCAGCTTGGTCGCCCGGCCCTGCCTCTCATCAACAACGTCGCCACCCTCCGTGCTCTACAGGGTCCTGACGCCGCGCACTATCTCACCGGATACGGGGTTGCCCCGATCCCGCACCTCGTGCAACAGCGCCAGATTCTCATCGCAAAATGCATAGGTTGTATCATTGATGTTGTCTGGTATGTGCCTCGTTCCTCTCGTAGTTTTTGTATAGAGCTCAAAGCCGAGCATTGACGTCCTTTCACAGAATAGAGGATGGGCACTCAAGTTTCGTGGAGATTACGTAGATACGACGCACGACTTCGGTATGAATGTGCCACTATAATTCACAGTATGTATTTAATGTACCAAACCAAGTCGCCACTTTCCATGATCATGCGGATAGTTCCAGGCGACCACAATCGTTCACTCTCCTTGGTAGCGCTAACAGATCCGAATTCCTTCCTCAAACCCATTGACAGCAATGTTTCCAAATGTGATGATAGCGGTGTATCGTGCGCCTGACGCTGGGTCGTCCTCTGAATCGACGACCCCCACCGCAAACAGCGCGCGCACCCCCGCAGCCCGTTCGCCCAGTGGCTTGTGCAGCAGTAACTTTGTCCCGCGCAGCTCTATACGGAATGTAACACCTTCCGAGCGCGGGGGCTGCGAGCGCAGGCGTGACGAGTCGGTTCACGACTGAGCCCGTGGTGTAGACAATCTGCGACAGGCGTTTTCTCTCGTCAGCGTCGCTGAATGCAGGCTGGAGCACGGTACTCGCGTTGGTGGCGCCGGGGGAAGAGATGTCTGCCTCGGGCACGGGCTCGAGGGCGATGTGCAGCGGTGCGAGCGACCCAGGCTCTGGGCGTAGGTGGGAGGGCTTTCGATGCTGTGACGCCTGTGCTCCAAAGTCAGCGTCGTTCTGGGGATTGATCAAAGAAAAGAAACAACCCACCGAAATGGAACGGGAACCCCACCCCGCGCTTCTCCTTATCCTTGTCCTTTACATCCTTCCCCTCGCGCTCGCTTGTTGGCTCCGCCTCCCCTGCACTCCCCTTGCGACCCGGGCTCGCCACCTCGCTCAGATTCGCGAGTCGGCTGAACAGCTTCGGGGTCCCCGAGCCTCCCGCCCTCGCCGCTCCTGATGGACATGGATTGGCCCACGCGCCTGCGCATGCTGTTTGTGCGGAGTGTGGTGTCCTCTCACTCTGACGCGTCCATCCGCTCCGCCTCCTCTGCGCTCCATCTCTTCTATCTCGTCGATGCGGAGTACGTCCACGGACCACGGCGTGCAACACACAAAGCCAAAGCATCTCCTCTCTCCTCTCGAGCGTCGCCCACTCGAGATCGCCGTGGGCCCACTCGTGGTCTTCTTCAACCTCTATGGCACTCTCGCGGTGTGTGAACGACGCCGGTGAGCGTTTTCTGCGCAGGGTCCGTACCTCCTCTCTATGTCGACACCGAGTCAACGATCTCAACATTCACTCAGGAAACAACGGCGTTGGAGGTGTCTGCGAAGGCGAAGGCGAATGAAAGGGATATAGCCCTCGCCTGGCTGCACACACTTGCCACGTTCGCTGTGTGGTGCGCGAACCCCGGGTGCGAGACGCTGATAGTGATACCGGCGGCGGAGATTGATGACGTTCGTATCTCCTCTCCCTTTCTTTCACTCTTTTTAAAAAATTGCTGACATTCTCTCTCTCTTTCGCAGATAACCTTCCCCACCCCACTCATCGGTCCCACGCCCGCTGACCCTCCCACTTCCTATCCTCACCGCCCTCCACACGCGCGCTGCCCCGTCTGCACAACAGCACGCTGCTGAGGGCGTGGTCTGCCCACGGGGCGCGACGGGTGTGCAGAACAGCTCGGTGGTAATTTGCCTTGGTTATCACCATCCAAGTCGTGGAGCTCCCTTCCCTGTCACCGTCGAACTCGAAACTCGAAGGCGAATCAATACCCATTCTTGACTCGACCGCAGTCGCAGTATTGGGATGGGGGAAGTGTGCCCAGCTACGGCGGCGGAAGCGGGTCCAGCCACGACGGCGGAAGTGTGTATAGCGAACAGGACAAGATCTAGACAGAGAAGAAGCCAGAGTCCTGACCGTTGGGCAAGTGTGTCTCGTCAGTGCTTGCTGGTTCTAGGCTGACGGCAAGACAGATCAGCTTATACCTTTCGGGTATTCCATGTCGTGCCTCTGACAGGGTAGGGACATGGAACACGGTGCAGGCCTCTCAAGATCTCATTCAAAGCAATTTTGCAGACAATTCATGGCTTGGTTATTTTCGCGGCCAGCGCACGCTGGCCTTGGACTTCCACTGGTCTTCATAGGTGAGTTCCCGTTTTTTTTGACGGCAGGGGTCGCTGGAATCTTACGACACACTGAAAATCGATAAAGACACGCACCTACCTTAGTACCTAAAGCTTTTGGTGTCGCCAGCACACCGCTTGTCTGACGCCAGATCGGCAACCTCGGCTCGCTCGCTATCACAGCTCGCGTGTTAACCCGGAGCAAGACTTGCCAGCGCACTAGATGCCATCCTTCTTATCTACGTTAGTCTTCGTCACTCCGCATACCTTTCGTACGCTGACGTCTTGCAATTCCCCTGAGCAGCTTCTTCCTCCGTCTGGTGATATGGCGAAGGCATGCTGTTTCGCTACAGCGAGACGACTAGTGGGTCGGTACGAAGCATTGATTTTTTGTCAAAAGAAACTGACATGTTTCCGAGTCGGACACGTAGCAGCTTCCCGACGATTGTACATTCGACCTCGTTTGAGTTTCCAATGTGTTCTAAGAGTCGATTCAACGGGGGGCAGGTCAAGCGCGGTGCTGGCTGGTTGAGACAGCATGCGAGGGCGGCGGTAGTTTGTAAGGCTCACAAAAGAAAACTGAGAGCCGATTTTCTAACCATGTCACCGCAGGATTGAAAGACACGAAGTGGACGTACATGGCGGCGCCGAGACTCCCTGAGGTCGTCGAGTCTTTGAAGGGCCAGCTCGGCAGGAAAGAACGTCGACTCTGAGATGAGACAAGCCAAGCATGGGTGCCGGCACAGACTCCGGGATAACGGCAGTCGTGGAAATGGCGACCGTGCAGTCTGCCTAAACGTATGTCATACCCACCTCTTCCAGAATTCCACTGACCCATGGCTCATCTCCATAGGTCCTTTGAAGGGCGGAAGGGAAGTGCAGCGTGGGTGAAGCTCCCAAGTCCTAACTTCGTCTACGGTGCTTCGGCACTCCAGATATTCGCAACGGGGAGCAAGGTGGTGGAAGAGAAAGATCTTGACGGGGGGAGAAAAGGAGCGCCCGAAGTGAAACAGGATCAACGAAACATATCAACATCTTGACCGCATGAACTCTTTCCCGGTTGATCTTCGAGTTCTTCTCCTTCCACTCTCTTGCACTCCCAGAGCGTCTCCTTTGCATTCGGAGCGTCTCCTTCCTCTCCAACACCGAAGAATCCGCACCAGGGAATGATAAGCAGCCTGAGGTCGTTCGCCCGCTCGATTCGCCAAATTGCAGGTAGCATTCCAGGCCCCGGATTCCCGACCGAGCACGCTATTACCGTCGCGCTGGAGTCTCCGTACTTGAATGGAGGTTGGAAGACTCCCACCGCGCCTCCGCCTTCTCAGATTGCAATGGGCGTACACTGTGGTAGGGAACAACATCGCAGCTGTAGGCATGAGGATGTACATTCAGATGCGACGGAATTGTAGTCCTGGGGAAGATATTTGGTATGCAATTGCTATTTAATCGACCAGTGAAATATTTATGACCTCTCTTCAGCACTTTACGTCCGCCTCCAAGCCTCGTACTGCCATAGCTTCCTCATCTAAGAGAGGCGCGCTTCATGAAACCTCCCGTGCGCGACTTCAGCTTCAGCATCAAGTACCGCCGCCGAGAGCAACGCGGCTCCCAAAGACGACGAGGACGAAGTCTCAAAGCCGAGCCTACAGCGAGGATCTTTTGGTACTAAGTAATCAATACTATCGACTCAAGTCTATTGAATGTCAACCATCTGTGTCAGTATTGCGCCGTCGTTTCCTCCATCCATGGCAATAGCACCTCATTGCAGACCCGCTTGAATACATCTACTCCACGTCTGGGCCGCTGCTCCTCGTGACCTTCTCTGTCGCCCACCCCACCTACTGTGATGTCCATCGCGACAGCGCAGGACCTACTTGTGCTCGAACGCGCCCCTCAGCCCGGCCCCGAGTCGACCCTCTCTAGCAGCAGAAGCACCGGCGGTGGCGCCCCTCTCATCTGTCCATCAGCTCCTTCACATCTCCCCCTCGCCGACCTCCCACTTGCGGTCGCCCCCTCCCCGGTAGCAGGCCACTCGACCTCGATGTCCTTGCCTCCATCCCCGATTCAGCTCCCGTTGGCGTCATTTCCCATCTTCATCCCGGGGAATCCACAGCTGTACGAGCACGATTACGGGCGAGGAAACACCACGAAAATCAAAATCAAGGGCTGGACCGGTGCGAACGTGCCGCGGCGAGCGAAGGTGCTGACGGCGGTGGTGTGCGCGAGGCGGCGGCGGGAGCGCAGGATGCAGGAGCTGGGGTGGCACCGAGGGTCTTCGTCGCGTTCAAGAGTGCGGAAGACGCAAACACGGACAGGGCGGAGTTCGGGGCTGTGGTGCGGATACAGCCGAGTCAGCGAGCGCGGAGACAGGGCGCGAGGAAGAGAAGGGGGAAGTGTTTTGACATGTCGCTCAACTGTCATTGTGGAAAGCGGCCGAGACGCCACTCTCTGGAGCCCCCCACAGTGGGAAGAGGCCGTGTGCTGATCACTGCGCCAGGAGTGCGTGCGATCAACGCACTGAGTATGGTCTGCGATGGATATGGACTGAGGAATTTACTCCCGCAGAGTCAATGATTGGGTGGTATACTTGAATGCGATAAGTGAATGGGTTCAAGGCCTGAATGGACCTGTGCCCGAAGTGTGAGGTGGATTGCCATAATGTATGAATTATATCCAATAGTCCAGTGCGTTCTCGGAAATTTGAGGAGTAACTGCACAGAGCTTGCGCGCGCCTTTGTGCAACGCCCAGGCAAGCCGTGCTTGACGACATCTTCGACAATTGTTTTCACCTGAACAAGTTTTGATATAGTCTGAAGATGTTTGTGCGTGGCTCTAGATGTATGCCTACTGCTGTACACGACGAGATCATAGAGTGTATTAAGAGAACTGTTATTCGTAGACGAACGGGCCGCGCCGGAGTAAACGTATCTTCCCTTGGTTCTGCTTCTTCTTGGTCAGTTTAATGAGCCCATTTTTCACCGCTTCATCCAGCATGTAAGTCCACCACTTCCTCCCCTTCATGCCCGCGTACATCGCCTCCTTCTTGCCCACCCAGTAGAGCACAGAGGAGGCATCATTGAGCTTCACAGCTGTATCTGTAGCTCCTTTTCTCACCAGCCAATCTATGAGATGCTTGAGGCGAGCGGGAACCGCGCGCGGCCCTGAGGCGGTCGACTCGGCGATCGAGGGTGCAGATGGCGCCAGTACAGGAACACACGTGGGAAGGTTAGCCTCAAATATCGGAGGCGTCGATAGTAATAGGGGCGAGGCGACTGAACCCGTCAGGGCAGGCAAACTGCCCCCCACGGCCAGGAGCGATGCGCCACCATCCAGCGTCAAGCGAGGGCGCACCCGCAGCTTGAGATGAGCTCTACCCAGAAGAACAACTCCTCCACGCGCATCGGCTGCGACCACGGCCGCGGGGGAGAAGACCAACGCATCGCCCGTGGCAAGCGTCATTACTTGCTGGTACCAGTGCACAGATTCACTGCTCGTAGAGACATGTCGTGCGAGATGAGTACACCATGCTGGGGAGGAGAATCGATGGCAAATGATGATCGACGCGAGGTCGAGAATCGTCGGCGGGACCACGGTGGGTTCTTGTGTTGCAATGATTACCCGGGTGGCCAGATGCCGCTGGAGACGTATAATGTTGCTGACGGACTGTGTAAGCCGTGCTGAATCGCTGTTGACGAGATATTTGTGGGCCTCGTCCAATACTGCGAGCGCAGACAAAAGCCGTCAGGACACGCGCAAGGATAGGACGTTCAGAACGAACCAACAAGCTTTCCGCACACTGTTTGCCATTGAGTAAATGTTCCGAGAACGATATCGAAGAGCACGGCCGCTGTGAGGCCTGGACTCAAGCACATGAGCATCGCTACTGTCGACGGGACGGTTTAGAGCACTTACCGTCTAGAAAGGGGTCCGTGAGGTCGACGAGCACCAGTCCTCCGGCGGTGAAATACGATTCAATATCGCGTGTGCCTGGTCGAACAAAAGCATCCAATAAATGGAGTCGAAGCTCAATCATCGCCTTCTGATTTGGATTGAGATGTTCGAGGCCAATCCTGCGCTTAAATTCTGTGCCAGGTGAATCAGTTCATGAACCACACCTTATCAGCCCACCGACCTGTATAGCTAAACGCATCGACGCCCATGTTGCGGATGATGAGCAAGGCGGTGTGCATGTACAGCGGCATCGTCTGACCAACAGAAGATTAGTCCAGAGTGTTGACGAGGCTGGCAAAGACGTACATCAAGGTTGTCGCAGCCCATAATTGCGAGCATGCGGTCAGCTGTGAGGTCCTTTTCCGACAGGTAGAGCGGCTCGACACGGACGTGGACTAGTGAAGCGTAAGCACGCTGTCGACGATTGAAGTTGCTGGGTCTTTGAAGTGGGTAGTCGGTAAACGGGATGCGGCCACAGAAAACCCGTACGTACGAGCAAAGGACCGTCACTTGCGGCAGGGACGCGTTATTCAGATGAAGGGCAGGCGACGGTGACGAGAGGAAGGCGGCCTCGCAAGGGCGACCAGCGTCTTGCGTATCAAAATGAAAGCTGCAGGGGGTAAGCCTAACTTTTCCGCAGAGCAATTGAATGCGCGTACACGAGAGCGCTCAGAGGCTCTGGGAGCTTTCCAACACGCGGATCCGCAATGAGCGCAGATTCGAGGATGCAAGAGACGGTATGGCTTTTGCCCGCTCCCTATGAATACTAGATAAGTCACTCAGACAATAATGACATGGTCGCGGAGAGACCAACCTGGACGCCACAAATTACAGCGCTGCTCGGTGCGTTGGTGTTGAGATAGACTCGAATCCCAGCACTCGTTCCAAGGAGCCCACGCGACGGGAAGTCTGCTGCACAGTGCTCAAGTGCTGAGTAGGTGAGGAGCGGAGAGGTAATGAGTTGGTGACGAAGAAGTTTCGCATTGTCGTTTTGATCAGCTGGCATCGCAGTCTTGAGGAAAGCCAGTTCGTCGTCCATGTCAACAGTGCGGAAGAGGGGGTAGCTTCGGCCGTAGAAACTGGATGTATAAGAAGGTATCGGCAGGATATAAGCGTCGTGAAATGGGGGTGAGGTCGTGAGAGGTGATTTCGAGGTACTGGTGGCTAGAATGCCCACTGACGGCGTTCCGAAGAGGAATAGGTGAGGAGCAGCGATGCTGCCTTTGGGCTTTTACCCTGCACTGGCCGTGAAGATGGTGGTGCGAGTGTGAGATTGGGTGGTAGGTCCGTGTTTCATGATAAATAGGTGAGGTAAGTAGAACCCAACGGACAACTTGGGAAGAGTTCCACAAGCCGGCCACCCGACCCTACTATCGAAGGGGTATCTTTGCAAAAGTTTTTTGATGGACCGAGTGTGGGAGCCTTTCAGCTCGGATTTTTCCTAAATTTGGCGTAAACGAAGTCATACACACGAATCCCATGCTTGAATATTTTCAGAGTGAGGCATGCGATGTAGAGGTTCCCGAGACGCCTGTACCTTTGCAAAATTGATGAAATTTGGCGGGCCATCATTTTTGATGGACTTCATCAAACAGCCGACCCTCGATTTTCCTGTGGCCTCAAATCTGCCTCAAATGCTTCTGTTCGCCTGCAGAAATATTTGAAACAGTCAAAGGATTATTTATTTTCTCTCTCCTTTTTTTATAGCACAATTGACGCAAAATTGAGACCGTTAGATTAAAAATTTGCAAAGGTACCGCAGTTTGCAAAGATACTTACCCCTTCGATAGTACTACAGCAGGAGGTGAGGTCATGGCTCTGAGTGAAATAGGTGGCAAGGTGGCTCAAGCTCGACCAGTTTGTAGGCAGACAGCACAAGCTACACGACAAAGAACTGTTTCTGCGGCAATTCTGCGGTGCAATGCGGCGAGCACGTTTAGTTCTTTTTCTCACTGTACGGTACGCGGGATGGGCACGGTTCGATTTCGAATTTCGCTGGCGCCGGTTCGAATCTCTGGGGCAGTACTTTATTTTGCTTATCTGGCATATTTGCAGCGCACTCGCGCAGGCTAATCGCCGGCCACGCCATCCCCCGCCCCGCGCCCACTCGGCGGCCTCGACTACGGACTCCCAACCTCCCGGCTCTTCCCGCTCCTCCCGCTCCGCCCATCAGGCGCCGCACTCTTCCCGCTCCTCTCCGAGTCCGTGCGTCGAAACTGAGTTAACGGCACTCGTGAGGGTGTCGATGGCAGCGGTTGCGCGGGGGAAGGTGTCTGCAGTTGCAGCGAAGGTTTTGGCATATTCGTTTTCGGCGTATTTGTGCGGGAGAGTCGAGACATGGTGTGAGGAAGAGACGGGCAAGGTGCTTCGACTTGTCGTTGCAAGAGGCGCGCGGGACGACGGGGTACCGTGCCTCGAGCCCGCACAGCTGCGTGCGGCGTGCGCATTCGTGGGCAAGCATCGGGAAGGGGGAAGCCGCGTGCTGATCACTACGCCGAGGGAACGTGCAGTCGACGCGCTCAGCGTGGGGGTGTGCTGTGCGACGACGATTTCGCCTGACCCAGAGCAAGTGAATAGCAACGGGGACACCGACATAGACGCGGAGGAGGGCGTGCATCAACTGCTGGTACGCTGGCCGCCATGATCTGCCAGCGGACGACCGGGATGGACAACGAGGACGGCGACCACGGAGGCGGGCTGAGGGATGGATGGCGCGGGCTGCTGAGCCGGGATGGTATTGAATACCTCGCTGCTGCGCTCTTCCCTGCCCCTCCGTCTCCGTCTACCTCTACTCCTCTGTCTCCGTCTCCATCCTCCTCATCTCCGTCCTCCTCCCTATCTCCGTCCTCCTTCCCATCTCCGCCCTCCTCCCCACCTCCTGCGTCCCCATCCGTGCTACATGATCCGCCGCACCCTATCGACACTGCCGACGCATAGAACGGAATCCGATGTCTACCCTTACATTCCAAACACCCGCACGGACGCGCACATACATCACATACACCACATACCGCGTCCCACCCACAAGTCCGATTCGAACAGTTACTATAGATAGAAGTTTCCGAGGTGCACGCATATTCTACACCGCCGTCGTCTCCCAGTAGCAAACTGCATTGCAATATTGTATTATACTCACTTACATCGTACTGCAACGAGATTGTATTTACATTGGATTAAATAGGGTGTGTAGGTCGATATTTTTTCTGTGCATAGCTGGCTTGCAATATACATGGAAGATGAAGCTGTTTTTTCGGGAGGGTGATTTTTGGTGGGCCGGCAAAATCCGGCCCTAGTGCTTGCCCTCTTCGACCTAGACTCATTGCTTCACCGCGTTCACTACTTAGTCTATACGAAATTTGCTACTCCTGGCACTGGAGCGCCAAGTTGGCGCCAAGTTCCAAGTTCCAAGCGGCTTCTCGATGGCTATGATTTCCGTCTTCGTCAACCCCGCCGTATTATCTATCTCGAATGTGTCTCCGGTCTCTGAAAACTTCTCCGACCATACCGCAGCTTCAACTTTGGAAGCGAAACATGGGGAACGGGCTATGTATATGGTCATTGCGAGCCCCTTGCGCTCGCGTTAGGCACTGCTAAATTTCAAGGTCGTCGCCCTCAGGCTTGGTTACGGACCGACTCTAGGCTCAGTTGCCTTCGTGAACATCTGAAAACAGTCATTCAGACCACGTAATAGACGGACTCTAGCGCTCAACTAGCGCTCATCCAAAGCGAAACGACGTCAATTCAAAGCCTAAGTAGTTCTCTCAGGTGCTCGGTAAATGAAACGCACTGCGCCATGGGCCACCGGTCAAGTTTTTTCTGCGCCGAGTGTCAATGATCAGCAATGATCACGGTGAGCTACTTTATCGTCTAGTCGCATTGCATTGCGCTGCGTGGACCCAAATAGCTCGTTAACGTTTTAACGTTTGCCTCTCCCGGTGCGTAGCGTACCCAACACTCGGGCGTACTCGTATAACCGTAAAAGGATACTTGGGCTGTGTCTGCCCAAATCAAACTAGTTCCGTGAACTTCACTGAACTTGTGAACGAAATGGCCGACGACCGCCACGAAATCTGGGCGCGCCGTAATCGCCAATTACGAGTCGCCGCCGACATTCTGCAGTATAAAATGCCCGCCCGATGGCTTGAAACCTCACTTTTCTTTCCATCGGCCCTCACCAGCCTCATTCAATTTCTCCCCCTTCGTACTGCCAGTTCCGAGAAATGCTCTCCTTCACGACCGTCCTCCTCGCATCGCTCGTCGGCTCTGCCTTCTCTGCCGCTGTCGATCCCAACGAGCTCGTAACTGAATTGCGTGACGCGCCCACTGCCGTCGACCGCGTCAACCTTCTGCCCAACGACTCGCAGGTATATCCCAATTCTGTGATACACCTGCTTGGCTTTTACTAACTTTTGTAATCAGTTCGCTTTCGACTTTTTCGACCCGGCTGCGAAAGCCACCGTCGGCAAGGGCGGCAAGATCGTCACCGCCAATGCAGCCACCTTCCCCGCCGTCATCGACAACGGCGCTGCAATGGGTACGCGTCTCGACTCACCACACACTGTTCTTTTTCGCTGACTTTATTACCAGCTGTCGGTTTCCTCGAGCCGTGCGGAATGAACACCCCGCACACCCACCCCCGTGCGACGGAGATCCAGTACAATGTCAACGGCACCATCCGCACGGGGATGATCACGGAGAACGGCGGGCGCTTCATCATGACCGACCTCCAGCCCGGCGGGATGACCATCTTCCCGCAGGGGTCCATCCACTTCCAGATCAACGAGGGGTGTGGTGCGTAGCATTTTGTTTCTGCAGACTCTTCTTTCTTTGCTAATATCATTGGCAGAAACGGCCTTGTTCGTCGCGGCATTCAACAGCGAGGACCCCGGCGTGCTCCAGGTTGCGCAGCGGTGTAAGTTTCTTTTATGCAGTCTGCCTCCTGCACAGTTCTTCACACCAAATTCTTCGACAGTCTTCGGCCTCTCTCCCGACGTCGTCGCGGCCACTCTCGGTGACATCGGTGTTGAAGAGGTGTTCGGCCTCGACGCCATGGTAAGCTGCACATTCTTTCGAGAAGTATTCATTAGTTAAACTACCCTCTCCACAGATCCCCGACAACGTCGCTCTCGGCACGGACGAGTGCCTCAAGCGCTGCGGGATCTCTCGTTCCGAGCAGCCTACGACCCAGCGCCAGCCCCGCGTCTCCGGCAATGCGTTCCCCAGCGACATCAAGACCACGGGCAAGTACACAACCGATGTTAAGGCCACGAGCACCCACTATACTACTGCCAGCACCAGCATGTACTGAAAGGGTACGGGCGGCAGCTACTGATTCGGGCGTGTTGCAGTGAAGAGACACTTATGATTGCGTGAAGAGAGGTATATATTATTGTTTTGTTTAGTCTACGGGAGCTCTCATGGACCTTTGGGCTGCGCGTGTTCCTGTAGTCGGTTGGTAGTGGTTTAATGACGACTATCGGCTTTTATTTATTATTCTGGTGTACAGCAAGGAAATGGCAAGGATATTTCACGACGCATATGACTATGAAGGGGAAGTGCTACAGCAATTCGTTCTCGTTGACAACAGCATTTGCATGGTTGGCTGCAGTTTTCCACTCTTCATCCTCCAATGTCGGCCGCCCCGCCCGAATCCAAGTGTTCGCCAACTATGCGCCGGGCCCCATCGTCTTCCATGGCCTGTGGCGCGAGCTTGTGCTGAACTTGTTGGGATCCCACCACCGGGCACCTACTCCCGTGCCCAGAAAGAATTCTTAGGCAATGGCCGCCCCGTGTGCTTCTGTCTCCATCTCCTTGAGGCCGTTACCACGCGCCCACTCCCCCACAGAATCCTCTGCTTCCCGTCCAAGGTGTTCCGCAATGGCAGATGCCCGTCGAGAATCGCGGTCGCGGTACCGCAGCTTTTCGAGGAGGATGCGCTCCTGTGCCTTTGATTCCAAGGGAGCGCCGTGCGCGACCTGTGCGGCCATCAGGTTGACAGCTACGTCGATGGACGTGTCCGGATGGAGCGTCGCGTTGTACTGTCCTGCCAAGCTCTTCAACTCTGCCTCCTCCGCAGCAGCCAGCGGACGAATGTCGTCGCTGTTGCTCCGAACCGCCGCAACGGCCGCCTCTGGCCCATCCGCATCAAAGTTGACGGGCATGGAAGAGTCGACGATCCGCAAATGGGAAAATAGGCAGGCGTGAATGGCCGTAGTGGGAGCTCGGAAGGAAGAGTCGAGAGTGGATGGATAACAAAGTTGGCGTCGTTGTAAGTTCCCTCCATCGCAGCCTTAATGGACTCCATGAAGTAGTAAGCATCCTGTATCGACGATCTCGGTGTAGAAGAAAGGGTTGATCCAGGGGTGGATCAGAGAGCAGAGGGTTGTGAGTATACCCTAGGCTGCGTTGATACTGTAGTATATGCAGGGAATAAGACGAAGTGGTGACTTAGCTGTGGTTGGGGATGCTCCCTCTCGACGTCCGTATGTTGTTTGACTTGCGCTCGCAACTCGCTGGCTCCAAACTTGCGACTTAAGAGAGAAAGATGGGGGGGGAAGTGGAAGAGGAAGACCCCTTTCCATCAATTTGCAAGACTTATATACTATGATCGGGATGGCTGAAACACGTACTCTCGCGTCACCAGAGCTAAGGCTCCAACCGTTTTTGTTTTCAAATGTTTGTAAACATTTGTAAAGGGATTAATAATCCTTTTAGTTTACGGGCCTCGGTAAACATTTTGCAAACAGTTTACAAACAGTTTTAAACGGTAATATTTTCAGGCATTTTCAACTGACTATGTACATTAATTCACTGTTCAGTTTCACTCAGAAACTATGTACCTATGCCTGGGACTTCAATTTGAACACAAATCCAAGCTGGTTCTGTGCCGCGCATGGCCTCGTGCTCGGTTCAATAGCAACTCCGGTCATCTCGGACTTCGTTTTCCCGAAGGCAGTACATCTACATCGGGGCAGCCTGCTGGTCTATGTAGGCCAACATGCTGCTGAAATTGTGCGTGGAATTCGCAAACGGTGAGAGACCCCTAGTTTCTTCATTGAAGTCAGAACTGCGATCATCCACACCCAATAAATATATCTTGTTAAATATTTGTTTTTAAACGGTTTTACAAACATTTGTAAATGTTTTGGATTTTTTAACTGTTTAGTTTACGGGCCTTCGTAAACAAAAACTAAAAGGTTGGAGCCTTAACCAGAGCCCATGGAGACGAGATACAAACAGCTGCTATGTAAGAGTCCATGGAAAAAAATGAAATAACCACACCAGCTTCTAGCCGCCTCATCGAACCCATGCCGACCGGGAAATGCACAAAGATGTTATAGGGAGACAATGTTCCCCACTAAATGTCTGCTGTTGGTTGACCAAGCCTCCAGCTAGTCGATCCCAAGTGGATTCCGAGCCGGCTGAGCTGTCAGAGACGATGTCGCAACCAGGGGTTGTACATCACGAGAGGTAGGTAAATGGAAACTGAGGAGAGAGGAAAAATAAGTATTGATTGTGGAATGTGTGTATGGGATCGAGGGGGATGAGAAGAAAATGGTTACGCACCATCCGTCCATCCAGCTCGGTATAATCACGAGGATAAGTGTGTAGTTCGTTTGGTGCTGCGAGCACGTGATCACCATAAGCGCGTGAACATTGAGCGCGTTGCGTGGTATTTAGCTGCAGAGCAGAAAGCCTAGGGAAATGGGAGAGGGAGAGGGAAATGTCAAGGTGTTCACAATATAGAGGTGTAAGAGGAGAACAGGTGGCTGTTAATGCCTGAGAGGGAGCTCACTTGCAACACCTTAATGGGGTAGAGGCGACGAGCGTGCCGATAGGCACTTCCATATCGGGAGGTTTGGAAACGAGTCCAAAGCTGCAAATAATGTCCAGCAGTCACTGCGCCAATGTCCAGAAAAGCAAGTGATCGACAGCAGAAAAATATTTGTCGAGGGAATACGCAAATGAGGACAAAACGAGCTCCAGATCTGCCTTGATCAGGTCCCCGGCCTCCTCATCGCCAGGCCCACAGAATTATGACCACGCTGTCCTCTTCCTGGACGTTGGCATGGCTCAGAGCGTGCATAAAGAGTGTCTTCAGGGTGGAGAGTGGTATAATTGTCACCGGGGTCCTCGCCAATTCAAATCTTTCAGAGTTGTGATCGCCAACAATGGTAACCAGCTTGCCGTCGTCGATGCCTGCCGCCCTGAACCACCCTTGGTGGTCAGTCTCAGCGAAGAGGTCACGCATGATTGCGAAGTTGACCGCCATCCAGCGGTCCTGGTTCGCCCGGATATCCGTAGTTCCTAGAATTCCAAAAACGTGTACTTTGTGGTGTGTTAGTTTGCAAAAACCACCCAGTGAGGCTCAGCGCATACCCGCCATGAGGCCAGCACAAAGTGATTTGAAGTGGTCGGAATGGTGGAGGGGAAGACAGGGGCTGGGCATCACCACCGGTAGTGCAAGGCTCTTCGGATTTTACTTTTTTCAATCTGCTCCAGTTGAACAAATGGTGGCTACTGCACAGGTCCCAGTTCGTTTTGTGCATATGCGGTGTTAATTGAAGTGTTCTTTGGTCTGCGAATGGATTTTGAAGTGTATAGAAGGCGAGAGTATCCCAGGATACATGGAGGAGTGATATATAGGCGGTAAATACTGAGGATGTCTGGGACTTTATTGATCCCGAAGTCACCCGAGTGCTGGTCCTGACGCTGCTTGCGCACAAAATCCCCACGGGATCGACGTTCTTCCTCGAGAGGAAGACCTGGAAATGTGTTGAGTGAGACTTTCGAGCAATCTGAGAATTCGTCGACAGAAAAGCAGGCGGAAAGGTGCAGGAAGATGGGAGTCAAGAGCACGGTTGATGGTATCATATTCATGTTGTCAAACATACAGCATAGGCACCCCGATGTGCCCGGCACTCTTTCTCCTTTCTCCAGCGCATTTATCCAATTCCACTCGTTTCCATTACTGAGGACCATTTATGCTGGGTCTTTCTTTTGTCTAGCAGTATTCATTTGTATTACACACGGACAGGTGAATTCCGAGTTTATTCAATTAATGGGGACAATTACATACTACGGGAACTGAAAGCATCTCTACGCTTTCACCAAATCTCTGCAACCGTTCCTGAACTGAAACAGCATCCTTCATTCGTCTTGAACGAAGAAAAAGAGGATGCGCCTTCTTCCACATTGCCTTCGCTTGCATCGCATCGCCTCGTCGCAATACAACATCCCCAATTCCAACCATACACTCCGCTCTCAGGCGATGCACGTCAATCTTTGTCCCGCCTTCCAAAGCCGCGTGGAAAAGACTCAGAGCCGTCTCCTCCTCCGGAAAGCAGTGAATATGTCGGCAAGACACCGAAGGACATTTAGTGTGCCTGTGAGTCGTTTCTTCGTTCGCTCCAAGGCCAAGTACACAACCGCCCAGTGGAAAGTGTTGAATTTTCCACTCATCCCATTCTTTGGATCACCCAAAGCTGCTAGGCACTGCGGCACGGGTCCTTTTGATAGACACGCGATCAACAATGCCCGGGCGTTCTGGGTGTCTCCACGGTAGAGCTGTAATTCAACATTCAGCCGTTGAACATGCTGTGGGGCGCCCTTGGGCTGTATACACCACCTGCAATGTCTTGATACTTTTGAGGATTTTGGCCACTTCACACTCGGTGAGAATATCAATGTGAGCGATCATTGACGTGGAACCAAGGTGAGCGTGTCGGGGCTGTCATATCAGCAATCTGCTTGTAGAGGCGCCGTGATTCGAGATAGTTGGTTTGCTGGAAGTTGACCTCAGCGCGAGTATCCAGGAATTCCAAATACCTGTCCGAGCCTTGCATGCCATCGGATATGAGAAGTTCCTTGCCATGTGCACACAGATTGAGCGCACGGGATAGGTTGCCCAAATGGCAGGTACCCCATGCCTCCCATTCGGTGCAGCACTGTTCCCAATAATTTGTGGTAAACCATGCAATTTTCCAAGCCTTGCAGGAGACAGCAATCCCCCAATATGGGTCGCCGCATACTTGTGCAGCGGTCGCCGGTGAACTCGGTCTGCATAGAAAGCAGCTGAAGCTCGATGTCGCCGGCTTGTTGGGCCAACGAGAGGGCCAGTTTGATGAATTCCATGGCTTTGTGTACTGATCATTGCCGATAATAAATTGCCGCTGCTCTATAGAACCGAATGGCTGGATGTGCAATCAGCAAAGTGGAACTGTTTTGCACAAACTTCACAATACCTTGTGAGGGTATGGGTTTCAGTCACAAAGTACTGAATGCCTTCATCTACAACGTCCTCCGCATTCTGTATCAAGTGAATCATAGCTGTATTGCTGATGCATCTCCCTATATATTTCCATCACAACCCTGCACCACTCGTTTCCTCGATTATATGAGGAAAGTGTTGAAATAGTGTGCCGCCGCCCTTCAGCATGGTGGCGGAGAAG
The DNA here is from genome assembly GCA_029378375.1 of Mycena olivaceomarginata. Classification (NCBI taxonomy): domain Eukaryota; kingdom Fungi; phylum Basidiomycota; class Agaricomycetes; order Agaricales; family Mycenaceae; genus Mycena; species Mycena olivaceomarginata. Next base: position 46,674 of record JARKIC010001204.1, read on the forward strand.
CTGTCGAGTGTGATGATGATGGTGTACCCAATATCTGCTCATGTAGATTTGTCGGCAGACAATAAATCTTCGAGGATGAGCTCATTGATATTTCCAAGGAATCCGACGAGAGTGGAGCAAAGATCGCTCGAGGGAAGCTCGTGTTTCGATCCCCAGAGTTCGATCAGGTCCTGGAAATAGGTGTGGAGAGGATTGGAAAGAGCAAGCGGGGGAGGATGGGTGTGCCAAATGTACTCGCGAATAGGACTCAACGCCTTGAAACAACCCTGCGCATCGACGTATGCCAGCAACGTGCCGACGAGCAATGATTGCCATCGACGAACATTCGGAATGGGTACTTTGCTGGCCATGATATCTTCTGCTCCGATTCTGTCTGGGAGCAGAGAGAGGAGGGAGAGGAGGGCTTTAGCATGTGGGGATGATGCTATGCGTGGGCTTCCGAGGGAGAGGATGATGGATTTCTCCAGGTTCGTTTGTTTGTTGTTCCCGTCGGAAAGGAGGGGGGGTGTTTTCGATTTTCCAGTGATGTAATGTCCCCGCATAGCCTTCGAACGATGTGTGATATTGGCCATCAAAACTGACGGCCAGCAGAAGGCTTCCTGAGAGATCAAGTAGATCGTCGAGGGCCGATTCCTCTCCAGAATCCGGATCATCCGTGATGTCCAGGAATATCTGCCTCGAGGCTTAAGAAGAAAGAGGCTCGAGGGGAGGAAGAAATGGTCGATGCCACTGCACTTTTGCCGGCCGTTCGGCACCCCGCATTGTGATCTGGATGTCTTCAGCAGACATAAAGATATATGCACTACACTCACCAGCAGAGCAAGGGTTGGAATACAAGAGTTCTTCAACATGGCCACGAGATTCTGTTCACTCCCATGGTGTTTCAAAAATTATCCAGTATAATGAGGCAAGGCAAATCACTCTGTTGAAGATGCGAAAGAATTGCTTCACTGTGGGGATAGATAAATTTTTCCCATTGAAAAAGGCCCTTTTAAAACAGGAGATTTTTACAAGGAGCCTTTTTCTCAATTGGAAAACCCACAAACAAGGAGCTTCCTTTGTTACTCCGTTTTCCTCCATGGAAAAACAAGGATTGGTAAAATCTCCCGTTTTAAAAGGCTCTTTTTCCATGGGAAAAATTAGTTGATCCCCACAGTGCTTTCGGCAGCTGCTTTGAAGGCTCAAGGCCTAGATGTGAACTGATGACGGCCAGCAGATCGTCATGAGTGCTGGCGGACTCGCAAGAGATAAAATGTCTGAAGGCATATTTTTCTTTGATCGCAGGATGGTGCAATGCAGCCATTGCAAGAGTCGTCTTTCCAATTCCGCCCGAGCCTAATATTGCGACCGACACAGCATTAGTGACCAGGGTGTCAACAAGACATTCAAGCTTAGATTCACGCCCATGGAATATGGTCGGAGAGGCGGGTAGCAAAGTGAAAGAATCGGAACTAGGGCAAATTATGAGTGCATTTAAGGAGGAAATATATATTTCCTGTCGTTACCTGGCATTGGAGGAGCTTCCACCCATCTGCGCGATGTACATATTAGAAGATAAAACAACATTGTCAACAATATTTACCGAAGATGTACAGGCAAATGAGGTGTTGTGGCATGAAATTAGTTCCAGGAGCTCTTGGTGTCTCGTCCTGGTATTGATATTCATTTCCAGAAGAGCGCTAGCAATCCCCACTCCATAATTCATCTATCCATGCTTAGCGTTGACATAGCAGACAAATCTTGAAGCCCACCGTGAAAATTCCGTGTGCTGCCGTCAGCTCTCTCTGGCAGCAGTCTAATTGAGCAGCAATTTCGCTTTGCTTGAAAGCCTTTTGATTTTGCGAGCCAACTCTGTGCTTTCAGACAAGATTGGAATTTCTGAAGAGTGCTGTGATGAAAGTGAGTGAAACCGAATGCTCGACAGTCTGTGCAAGACTTACACGGCAAACTCAGAAATTTGATCGAGCATCTTGGGAAAACGAATATCCCCAGAATGGAGGCACAGGCTTATGAGTGCACATGGTAAGCGGTGGATTTGGTCCATTATTTCGAGACACCGCTGACAGACCTGGTATTGGGGCACCCGGGCATTTATTCAAATCTGCTCGAGTTGCAACATACTATAATGTACTTCACTACATTACGATGTCATCTCACAAGGGCTAATGCTGGCCTGAGCAGTTAGCTAAAAGGGATATAATGTGTCTCAAACCATTAGAAGGGCACTGGACAACAATCCTGGTAAAGGGTTGAAGTGGGAAGTCGCTAATGGAGCAATCACGGAAAGTGCCTTACCATCCTGGAAACGGATTGGGGTTACTGCACATCCCTGGCTAAGAGCATATTACGAGGGAACATCCTTCTGAACCAGAGGGATCATTGTTGGGCATCATCTGACGTCTCCAGAACTGCCAAGAGAGGGCTGGACTTGGTCAATCTAACAAATGACTAAGAAACCATACTCAGGTACTGGGAAGCGGCGGCTATCATGATTTTCAGACAAATCACTTAAGCGGTTCAAGGCAGAACCATTTGAGCGGATGGTTACCAAGGAGGGTAACGGAGTGCTGACGAGGTGGTCGGCTAAAAGTTGACATATCAACAATATCCCATCACGATCGTTCTAAGCGATGTAGATCTTGACTCATTGTTAAGCTCAGCTTGTTGATGTTTCTTATAAATCTCTCTCAATTTTACTAATCACTTGATATCTGACAGGAGTTCATCGGCTAGCGGCCATACCACTAGTCATATACCCTGAACCCTATTGCTCGTTTGTATCAGTCTCGTTTATATTTAGAATCCTGTAACATATTTAAGTGGATGGTTATGGGAGGAACAGCAGTGAATCTCACCCCACCTGTTGGACGCGAAGTTACTGGACTTCACGCTTAACTGGTAGAGTAGTCATTCATTCGGAGACACCCAGAAGCTATACCAAGTTTCGTTTGTTTTCCCTGTTTGAATATTATCTGTGTTGGATTTGGATCTTTATAAACGATGCGTGAACATATTGGATAAACAGAACGGACGCGTGGAATATAAGGAAACGGATCAGACTTGACAATTGGTTGCAATCTCGCAAGGATTAAGCAATCACGGATACTATTTGGAATCGGAATTCATAAGAATCACTTGCTTTACGCATCGGAGTATTATCTCCAAACCTAGACCCACATCATACAAAACCGTTTGAACATAAAATCTCGTCTCTGTCTATCGCGATTGCGCCTAGAACGGATTCGAGCAAGTTTTATCTATACAACTTGTAGACCTATAAAGTCTTGCTTCTCAAAGAGAACTAAAGTTTCAAATTGCCACAATCTATACTGGATTGGAACCCCGAACTTGCACGAGGACTATAGTGTTTGAGTTGTTGTAGTTGCATTATCGAACCGCGTATTCATTTACAAAGTTTGTGTTGTGGTTATTTCACCGCCAGCCCCATAGTCAGTGTTTCACCGCACTTTGTGGAACTTGGTGGTCTGCATTTCGGATTAGTGAATGAGAAATACATTGCCAGAATCCATACCTGCACCAGAGGAATGACAGCTAAAGACAATGCACAGACACTCTGAAGGAACGGTATTTGAGAGGTGGTTACCACATCGCGGAGGATATTTGCTGTGATCGAGGTGTACTGCAGAACCTCATCGACCATGTTGGGGGATTTCTGTATCATCGTTGGGCAAGGTTTTGTCTCCATGGTAGGCTGTATTTATGCCAGACCGATGCGCAAAATTTGGGCGTGGCGTCAGAAGGGATTCACTTGAGAGAGCCGAAACTAATCGGATTGATGATTTGATCTGTTCAACCGGGCGCCGCTTTGTCGAAATTTGTGTTCAGAAACTCGAAAGACTTTCATTGAGTCGCGTGCATCTTTACTCGAGCCAAAGGCATGGTTGTGGGGCTGTTGGCCATCTGAAACCTTCGAGTTGAGACTCGGAGCTGCCTTGAATACATCGGTTTTAACCGCCGGAACTGCGAGGACACAGCGTTGACACAGCTCAGACGCGAAACTGAGAAGATAAATCAATTAAGCCCGCCGTATCAAACAACGGATAGTTCGGAGCTCACCAGATGTGGAGGAGTGGTTGAACAAGAGAACAACCCACAATCTTTTCATATATTCGAGACTTTGAGTCCTAAATCTAGCCCGTTTATGGTGGCACAGGTGGAAAAAATGCTGCAGTGGGAAGGAATATTCATAAGTAAAGTTCCCTTTTTGAAAAAAAAAATGACGCGAGGCTGGCCCCCGTACATATCCTTGGTGGTCGCAGTTGCGGAAGAGTCGAGGCTGCAGATCCCTGATGGTCATCAGATTGACGATCACTTATCAGTCGCTGTGTAACATGGGGACGGGCACCGCCCGATTGATCCATGGCGGCTTTGTTTGTGTTTGGTTCGCGGAGAGGGTCAGTTCAACTTTGGCGGGTTTATAACTTTCCTCATGTTCACTTTCAGTATGTGATTATATGGTAAATGTTGTTTGAAATCAGGCATTGAATAAAGGGAGGTAGTGATATCGGATAAAAACCTTCCATGCACAGAATAGGTATACTGTTTTTAACTGTTTGAGCCACAGTGAAACATCTTTAAAATAATATTGAAGAAACGGCTACGTCGCATTATTGTAGGATTGATTCCCTATAACCTTACCCGCAAAAGCTAAGCAATCCGTGGCACTGTTTCAATGTTATTAAGTCTGCAAGATGTCCTGTATTTGGCTGTGAATCAGCGTTGATCGCACTGATCCGAGGCAGAACTTCCAAAGTTGATAGCGTCTCCGCAACAGCTTTGTTTTTCTTGCAGCCAAGGGAGAATTATCCGGGGAATGAAACTGTTTTGTTGGATTTTTACTTTCAGCACACGTCTTCCAGCCCGTACCGATTGATGGGGCTCATTGAGTACACATCGAACATGGTTTTGAGAGGTGATTATACCTCCAATGTTTTTGTTTGAGGAATTAAATGCTTTGAAACATTATTTATCCATGGTTCGCCGGGGAAAACACAAAGTCCCATGCCCTACAGGTCTCAAATGGAGGGAGTGCAACCTCAAATGTGACACTGTCACGCTTGTGACTCCTCGATTCAACCCAGTTCAGATGTTGTGCATACAGCAATCTTCCGTCCAAACTGTGAGAAATCCTTTATAACTACTCCTGTAGCATACCGAGATGATTGAGCCTACTTCATGTCCTCAAAAATCTTCCATTTCATGGAAAATATTGCTCAATGAGGTATTTTACAGCACAAATCCATAGGTGGCCATCTGAATTGGGTGTGGAAATAAATGTTCTAGACCTGGTCACGCTCCCAGACTTTTTGTTTCAACTCTTGCCTCCAGGAGGCCTCACAAATGTGGGATTATCTCGGTGTAATTTTCGGACCACATGGAGGTCAAGATAATTCATGAAAGGTTGCTTGGAACCATATACTATGAACACACAGGAACATTTTTCCCAGCCAAAGTTAGCCGGTAAAATGAGTGAGTACGCCACAACACGATGGAACATGGAAATCAGAATTTTACTTGAGAACAAACAAAGACAAATCTTCCATGGATCAATCGGGCGGTGCTCGTCCCCACACTGTGTAACGGCAGATCGCTTCTCTACTTATGTACTCCCAAGATCTCTCGCGAGATCCGACTTGGTCAAGCTCACCCTCAGCACAACTTGATATGGCGGTCAGTTGGCACTTTTAATATTCCCGGTATAATAACACGATTTCATACTATAATTGGACATTTAGCTATGAAACTGAGTGCCCCTCAAAATCTTGATGGAATCCCGCTGGACTCTAAGAAACAAATGTTCCGATATATATTTTGGAACATTCTCTCTATAAACTTTTCACTCCTCTCTAAACCTTTTGTTCAACTCTCTCTTAAAACTTTCTGCTCTCTCAAACTTTCTGCGAGCTGCTCTACAAAAAATGTTCCATCACTGGGGTTAGCACAGCTGCCGGTGATCAATGGTGGACTGCCGGGCCCCAGTGCCAGCCGCCAAAAAGGGTGCCGTCCCAAACCACTTTGATCATTCTTGAATGGGATCAGACGATCCTTCCGCCGCTTTGATCACCGGCGGCTGTGCTAACCCTAGTGATGGAACATTTTTTGTAGAGCAGCTCGCAGAAAGTTTGAGAGGGCAGAAAGTTTTAAGAGAGAGTTGAACAAAAGGTTTAGAGTGAAAAGTTTATAGAGAGAATGTTCCAAAATATATATCGGAACATTTGTTTCTTAGAGTCCAGCGGGATTCCATCAAGATTTTGAGGGGCACTCAGTTTCATAGCCAAATGTCCAATTATAGTATGAAATCGTGTTATTATACCGGGAATATTAAAAGTGCCAACTGACCGCCATATTGAAATGCTATCGGCGACTAATCATCTATCTATTCAATATAACATTGCGAAATGTTTCTTGACAGACGTCGAAGCGGAGACTATTAGGGTGATTTGTTCTCCCCTCATCACGGCCAGTAAGGCTACCGCCAACTTCTTCATTGATTATCAACCTGCTGAACTAGAAGCTAATTTTGCTGTGCGTCTAGACGAATTCCGATGCGCGATCGAGCGGATCAGAGTGCGTTCCTTTTCTGTCTGATGCTTTGGGCTGGCTGGTACTCTTATAGCCTTTGACGCCAAGCGTATGTTTTTCGGCCTAAAACTGTCGACTGTCTCACACCGGGCGCTCAGCACCAATCTCGTAAGTCTCGGTCGGCCCCAATTCTCTTCATTTCCGCTTCGAAGGCTCGACGGGCAGAGATCAGAGACTCTATCAAATTCGCGCCAATCCAGTTTAGTATCCGACCAAGCAATGGCGGATGGAGATCTAAATTCACTATGTCTGCGCAGGCGCCCCGCTTGAGCGCCAATCTAGTCCAGTCTTCATACGAGATCACAACGCCCGCCTAGGGCTCCGACCCGTTCCCGTCTGAGACGGGTCGACGGACCGTCGAAACGGTTTCCGTTCCGTCCGTCGAGGGCATTTCCTTACCCGTTTCAAAAACGGGTAGAAACGGGTTGGTCAATACCTCGCTCTCTGTTATCACCGGCCCTCATTCAGGTGTTCCTGAGGATTCAAAGCATCAAACCAGGTAGGTCTCAACACGAATTGACACACCTCTTAACTTAGTCATACACCTCGAGGCATGATGGACCCGTCGAAAACGGATAGACGGACGGGAACGGGTCAAACGGACCCGTCCGTTTTCCAAATATTTTGTCCTAGAAACGGCTGTTTTTTTGACGGCCGTTGCGTTTTACGGACGGTTCGGAGCCCTACGCCCGCCGCGCTCTCGTATCTTTCGGGTTTGGAGACTAGATAATGGGCCGAAGAAATGAACTGTCGGGTGTTATGTGAGATATGCAGCCACGTACCACGTAGCGCTGAGTAGGACTGACCGAGTCACCGAGATGCATAACACCTCGTGCCTCCTACTGCCGCAATACTGTAGTATTACGATCAAAGGTTTCACCCGGCGTCACTTTTTTCGCCTTTTTAGGCCAGAAAGTCGCAAAGTCACTGTCACAAGCAACCAAAATTGCTCAGTTCTGGGTGGTTGTCACCCATCACCTGAACCTTTGGTCGTAATACTACAGTAGCACCGCTGGCATAGCCTGTTACAAATAAAGGCCGCTCAAAAAGCGGCCGCAAGACCCCGTTCCTGAGTGTTGTTTCTGCCAATCTCCTGCTTGAACCTTCGCTGGATACCTCCTCATCCATACTAAACTGACATGGTATCCGCCTTCTGGTATGATATAAGTCAGCTATGGGTGAGCATTCCAGCTTCGAATATATTGCCAGAGAAATTCAAGACACCGCCGGCAGGTCGGGACGTTCTTTTACGGTCTGTTGCCTCTGATGCAACGACCTACTAGTAGACTCACGGTCCGCAATCCCCAGGGATATACCTCGTGCTGTTTCTGTATCTGCATGCACATCCTGCTTCACCGGCCTTCTAGTCGAGGAAACACCGTCCTTCTGGCCACAGCAATCGCCCTTTTCACATTTTCTACAATCCTTATCGTACTCATCCTGGTCCTGGTAACCGCCGAGATCGAGGGACTGACAAGCATCCCGTCTGACAGCATTCAGAACGCGGCTTATATTCTCTACGCCATTAACAAGTGGGTATATATATCAAGCTCTCATCTAGTTCGGATACTCACATGATGGCAGTTCTATCGCTGACGGCCTACTCGTATGTGCATTTTACCAGTACCACTTGTTTTGATCAATTATCTTGTAGATTTACCGCTGTTATGTTGTTGGAACCACAATTGGCGCGTTATAGTCTTGCCGGTAATGATGCTCATCGCCAGCACCGGTCAGTGTCTCTTCATCCTGTGTCTCACGGGTTCTCACGTTAGGTGAAGGATGCGGGCTTGACGTCTTTCTGGACGCAACCCCGCAATTCGCAGTCATTCTAGCTACCAATTTTCTTGCAACCGGTCTAAACAGGCAAGTCCATCTTGTGGCCACCGGAGACCTCGATGCTAAATAAGATCGTGCAGCCGGCCGCATCTGGTGGATCAGCCACCGTTCTCGCGCGTACTTGGGGGAAGCCGCGCAACGGCGATATGCATCTGTCATAGCGCTCATGTGGGTCTCCTCCGACTTTACAATCAGACTGTTATTCGCTCGTTCGTACTTATGTCTTTCCAGAGTTGAATCCGGGCTACTCTATTCCGCAACTATACTGGCATTCCTGATCGTGATCTCGTTTCCAAGTCTTTCGTCTACGCTCGAGGAACCATTCCTTCAAATTGTAACTCAAGTCATGGTATGCATGCCTTTTATCTCATACACGGGGTGTTCAATCTTCCGCAGGGAATCGCGCCTACGCTCATAATCGTGCGCGTTGGACTTGGCGTGACAGTAGAAGACAGCCTGCGCACATTTCGAACAACCACGAGTATCCCCCTGCGCCAGCCCAGACACGCGAGCTCGAGGCTTGGAACTAGCATCGGCAGCGCTGATCCCAAGGAGAATCTATCGCCTGGGTTTGTGGCACAGGAGAACGATCATGACTTCGGAAAGCCTCAGTATCTGGGTGATGCGGCCGTTTGATTCTTGAAGTTCAGTGAACGGCACTAACCAGTGTGTGTGGAGGTTGTTCTCGTTTGATGACGGTAAATAATGATGACGATGATGATCATGGATTCTTAATTACATGTGGCTGCCGGGCTGTAAATGCCGGACCGGACCCTGGCCTGGTTGGCCGGCCAGGTCAAAATAAAATAAAATCCGGGGGGAATTTTTAATAGGTCGGAAACACGTCGTAAAGTGCTTTTGAGACATATTTACATTTTTCGAATATTTTTCAATGGTACCAACATGGTCTCCGAACGTGGGTGACTTCCCATAAGCATATAATATTCCTCGAGCTTGTTTGAGAGTGCCAACGATGGGATCAAGGCTTGAAAAATTCAAGCCAAGCTTTTCCTGCTCGCGTTCCCATAAGAAAATAATAGATTCATCGACCTGGTGTCTCTGCCCAAAGGACGGCCGGGATAGGATCCGATGGTCAACTGTAGTGGTGTGCATTTTTTTGGCCGCCATTCAGGACCTTCAAGCACGAGTTCAAAGTGAGGATCACACCTTCGTCCCGCCAAATGGTTTATTCAGGATAATGATAATCTGAACGGGGGGTGCTGACCCCTCCTTCAGATTATATTAAATTTGCATTAAATCGTGTCTGCATTTGGGCCCACGATTGATGGGGTCCCGACAGCTGTCTCGGCATCGTCTCGGAAGGCATGAGAATAATGCTGGTAGAATTTTTTAATGCTTATGGGAAGTCACCCCGTTACCACTCATTGGCTACAAAGCGCGGCAATATTCTGTCACCATCAAAGTACAATTTTCCAAGATGACGATGATGTATGAGCCACCAGGTCTGGTATGTAAGTTGAATTAAAATGAACTTATTATGTTAAACAGACCGCCTTCATGCGTCAGGACAGCGTCGGGAGGTAGCACAACCCGTTGTACAACTTTGTCGATATCTCTTGAACTGCCTTTCCAGTTCAAATTCCACTGTATGAAATGAAGCTGAATTCAACCTACAATTCCCTGTGGTTTGTGGGGCACCCAGTTGCTCTCGGTGTGATTCTCAAGACGGATAGTGTCGTAGTCGCAGATTTCCGGGACGACGGCGCGATTGTGGTTAACAAGAACGTCGACTATTCCAGCATCATGGTTTCAGCGTACAAGATTGACCAAGAGTGGGACGACCGAGTCCTTTCGCATTCTGATATTGTCTGCGCGAATGGAAAATAGGCTTGGTGTGTTATTCTCTGGGTTTCCGAGTAATCTTGTCTAAATCATACCCTCGCTAGCCTGGAATTGGAATTGAGCGACAAGGACAGAATTTGGCCACCTCTTGGAAAACTTCGTACTGTGGCCCACATTCACCAATACAGCGCTTCATCAATGTATATGACCTGTCAATTTAAAATGAACCAAAGCAGATTTAGTATCGGAATTGGGGCTTCCAAGTTTGAACCGGGCGGCTGGGAATTTGTGTTGTGATTTCCGAACGAAGATTTTCATCTCGAGACAGATGGATGAATAATTCAGAGGTTGCATTGAGTCTGGCGACAGACCTCGTATAGAGGAACTCGCCAAACCGGTCTGCTTCGGTCGAGCCGCAAATTCAATTGATACAAGCGGGGCTGAGTACTGAGTCATTCTGCCGGAGCACTCCCGCTCACACTCATCTTCAAATCCCTGTACCACGTTCTCACTGCATACGGGAATAAACACAAAGTCGATAGTCGTCATTAAACCACTACCAACCGACTACAGGAACGCGCGCAGCCCAAAGGTCCATGAGAGCTCCCGTAGACTAAACAAAACAATAATGTACTGCATTAATACCTCTCCTCACTCAATCATAAGTGTGTCTTCGCTGCAACACGCCCGAATCAGTAGCTGCCGCCCGTACCCTTGTAGTACGTGCTGGTGCTGGCGGTAGTAGAGTGGGTGCCCGTGGCCTTGACATCGGTTGTGTAGTACTTGCCCGTGGTCTTGATGTCGCTGGGGAACGCATTGCCGGAGACGCGGGTCTGGCGCTGGGTCGTAGGCTGCTCCGAACGAGAGATCCCGCAGCGCTTGAGGCATTCGTCCGTGCCGAGAGCGACGTTGTCGGGGATCTGTGGAGAGGGTAGTTTAACTAATGAATACTTCTCGAAAGAATGTGCAGCTTACCATGGCGTCGAGGCCGTACACCTCTTCAACACCGATGTCACCGAGAGTGGCCGCGACGACGTCGGGAGAGAGACCGAGGACTGTCGGAAAATTTGGTGTGAGGAACTGTGCAGGAGGCAAACTGCATAAAAGAAACTCACACCGCTGCGCAACCTGGAGCACGCCGGGGTCCTCGCTGTTGAACGCCGCGACGAACAAGGCCGGTTCTGCCAATGAGATTAGCAAAGAAAGAAGAGTCTGGAGAAACAAAATGCTACGCACCACACCCCTCGTTGATCTGGAAGTGGATGGATCCCTGCGGGAAGATGGTCATCCCGCCGGGCTGGAGGTCGGTCATGATGAAGCGCCCGCCGTTCTCCGTGATCATCCCCGTGCGGATGGTGCCGTTGACGTTGTACTGGATCTCCGTCGCGCGGGGGTGGGTGTGCGGGGTGTTCATTCCGCACGGCTCGAGGAAACCGACAGCTGGTAATAAAGTCAGCGAAAAAGAACAGTGTGTGGTGAGTCGAGACGCGTACCCATTGCAGCGCCGTTGTCGATGACGGCGGGGAAGGTGGCTGCATTGGCGGTGACAATCTTGCCGCCCTTGCCGACGGTGGCTTTCGCAGCCGGGTCGAAAAAGTCGAAAACGAACTGATTACAAAAGTTAGTAAAAGCCAAGCAGGCGTATCACAGAATTGGGATATACCTGCGAGTCCTTGGGCAGCAGGTTGACGCGGTCGACGGCAGTGGGCGCGTCACGCAATTCAGCTACGAGCTCTTTGGGGTCGACAGCAGCAGAGAAGGCAGAGCCGACGAGCGATGCGAGGAGGACGGTCGTGAAGGAGAGCATTTCTCAGAACTGGCAGTACGAAGGGGGAGAAATTAAATGAGGCTGGTGAGGGCCGGTAGAAGGAAAAGTGAGGTTTCAAGCCATCGGGCGGGCATTTTATATCTCGGGCTAGCTGCAGAATGTCGGCGGCGACTCGCGATTGGCGATTACGGCGCGCCCGGGTTTCGTGGCGGTCGTCGGCCATCTCGTTCACGGAACTAGTTTGATTTGGGCAGACACAGCCCGAGTCTCCATTTACGGTTATACGAGCACGCCCGAGTGTTGGGTACGCTGCGCGCCGGCACAGGCACACGTTAAAACGTTAACGAGCTATGTGGGTCCACGCAGCGTGGCGCAATGTAATGCGACTGGACGATAAAGTAGATCACCGTGATCATTGCTGATCATTGACACTCGGTGCAGAAAAAACTTTGCCGGTGGCCCATGGCGCAGTGTGTTTCATTTACCGAGCACCTGAGGCCGAGATAGAGGATATCCGCAGGCGCGGAGGCTTTGAATTGACGTCGTTTCGCTTTGGATGAGCGCTAAAGTCCGTCCGTAACCAAGGGCGGCGACCTTGAAATTTAGCGCAGTGCCTAACAAGAGCGCAAAGGGCTCGCGGCTGTCCAACAAGTCCGCAACGACCATATACATAGCCCGTTCCCCATGTTTCGCTTCCAAAGTTAAGGCTCCGGTATGCTCGGCGAAGCTTTCAGAGACCGGACGGCGGAGACAGATTCGAGATAGATAACACGGCGGGGTCAAGGCGGGGTTGACGAAGAATGAAATCATAGCCATCGAGCAGCCGCTCCAGTGCCAGGAGTAGCAAATTTCGTATAGTGAACGCGGTGAAGCAGTGAGTCGAAGAAGGCAAGCACTCGGGCCGGATTTTGCCGGCCCACCAAAAATCACCCTCCCTAAAAAACAGCTTCATCTTCCATGTATATTGCAAGCCAGCTATGCTCAGAAACCTATCGACCTACACACCCTATTTAATCAATGTAAATACAATCTACAATCTAGTTGCAGTACGATGTAAGTGAGTATATACTATAATACACTACAGTTTGCTACTGGGAGACGACGGCGGTGTAGAATATGCGTGCAGCCCGGAAACTTCATCTAACTGTTCGAATCTGACTTGTGGGACGCAGTATGTGGTGTATGTGCGCGTCCGTGCGAGTGTTTGGAATGCAGGAGGCATCGGATTCCGTCCTATGCGTCGGCAGTGGCGATAGGGCGCGGCGGATCATGTAGCACGGATGGGGACGCAGGAGGTGGGGAGGAGGGCGGAGATGAGGAGGAAGAGGAGGACGGAGATGGGGAGGAGAACGGAGATGAGGAGGATGGAGACGGAGACGGAGGAGGAGAGGTAGACGGAGACGGAGACGGAGGGGCAGGGAAGAGCGCAGCAGCGAGGTATTCAATACCATCCCGGCTCAGCAGCCCGCGCCATCCATCCCTCAGCCCGCCTCCGTGGTCGCCGTCCTCGTCGTCTTCATCCCGGTCGTCCGCAGGCAGATCATGCCAGCGTACCAGCAGTTGATGTACACCCTCCTCCGCGTCTATGTTGGTGTCTCCGTTGCTATTCATTTGCTCTGGGTCAGGCGAAATCGTCGTCGCACAGCACACCCCCACGCTGAGCGCGTCGACTGCACGTTCCCTCGGCGTAGTGATCAGCACGCGGCTTCCCCCTTCCCGATGTTTGCCCACGAATGCGCACGCTGCAAGCAGCTGTGCGGGCTCGAGGCATGGTACCCCCGTCGTCCCGCGCGCCTCTTGCAACGACAAGTCGAAGCACCTTGTCCGTCTCTTCCTCACACCATGTCTCCCCGCTCGCAGAACTCGCTTGTATCCTCACCACAGCGCCGAATTCCTCCCTATCTTCATTTATGTCCTCTGCCGACGCGCTCTCAAATGCGACAAAGACCCCCGACGCCCGCCCCAGCTCCTGCATCTCGCGTTCCCGCCGCCGCCTTGCGCGCACCTGCGCCGCCGTCAACACCTTCGCGCGCCGCGGCACGTTCGCATGCGCCGGCCCGGTCCCTTCATATTGAGCTTGTTTCATCATCAGGTACTCGCGTTCGTACGAGTCGTACTCGCGCAGCTGAGGACCACCTGGGGCGGAGATGGGGAACGGTAGTGACGGGAGCTGGATCGGCGATGGCGCGTAGGACGTCGAGGTCGAGTTGCCCGCTGCCGGGGAGGGCGACGACCGCGAGCGCGAGGTGGACGGGGCGGGGGGCGCAGAGATGCGGAGTGTGGTGCTGACGGGCACGGGAGGAGCGCGCCGCCGTCGGGGGAGGTTCGAGACATGCGGCTGCAGGTGGCCTTTCGGGGCGGGGCCGCGGTGTACCAGCATTGGCAGAGGGCCGGGTGCGGGCGTCATGATAAGGGTGGAGGAGCAGGACGACGAGCCGGAGAGCCGGAACAGCGGCGAGGACGGGGGCGGGGAAGCCATTGTGAGTTGAGGTTAGCGATGAGGTCACTCTAGTGGTGGCACTGGCAGAAGAGAAAGAGTGATCGTCGTGAAATTTGATAGGGGTCGCTACCGGTCGCCGTCTCGAGCTCGTAGTTCAGCCTCTAGTAGGCGTATGGAGGGAGGAGGAGGTTCGAATTCGCTGCTCTTTTCATCATCGGCTTAAGTCTGTGATGCAAGAGAAGAGTCTTCGCTCCACCGTTGAGCTCGGCTTGCGGATCGGTGCCGTCATTATCGACCAATGGGTGCGAATAGTCTCACGAGTGTCGACAGCGTCGTCAAGAACGGCTCGATGGTCCGAAGGGCAGATTGTTTGAGAAAGAGGGGAGGGAATGGAGAGAGGGAGAACTGGGGTACGTAGCTAGGAGGGAAGCGAATAGTTTCATCTCCGTCGCCCCACCTCTCTGGCCCCGAGTAAAATTGGGAAGAGTACCCCGAGGTTCTGGAATAAGGGAGAGAAGACAGTGGCAGAGGCAAGGGAATGTTTTCATCGGGAGTGGAGAGAGGGAGAACTGGGGTACGTAGCTAAGAGGGAAGCGAATAGTTTCATCTCCGTTGGCCCACCTCTCTGGCCCTGAAAAAAAATTGGGAAGAGTACCCCGAGGTTCTGGAACGAGGAAGGAGAGAAGACAGTGGCAGAGGCAAGGGAATGTTTTCATCTGCATCGCCGCACAGACGCCTCGAGGAAAAGAAATTGGAAGGTACGATTGCAAGCGAGATTGTCTTCATTCTTCTTCAGTCTGATAAGTACCTCCCACGCCGGGCCTTCACGCCTCCAACAAATCGTGCAGCAAAAGATACAACACCCCATCGCACAGCGCGTGCGCCGTCTCGACCGTAGGCCCAAAGCGCGTTGCGCCCGCCAGCCGCAGCAACGCCAGCCGCGCGGGCTCGAGCGTGCGGATGAGGGATAGCAAGCTCACTCCATCTTCTTGCCGTTCAGCTCCCACGCCTCCTCTGCCCGCATTCCTGAGTCGCTCCCGCTCTGCGCGTTCCCTCTCCCTCTCCCTCTCCCGTTCCCACCTCCGATTTTGGGCGGGACTCGCGCGCAACCACGCCTCCACGCCACCTCCCGCTCCACCCCCTCCTTGACCCGATACAGGTATCGCTTGGACAGACCGCACCAACACCTCCGCACACCCGCCCTCCCCACCCAACGCTTTCAGCACGCCCAACACCGCCCCATACGCCGGCGCGCGCGCCATCCACGTCCCCACGTCCACGGGCGGCGCCGCCCCCGCGCGCAGGAGCCCCACAGCGTACCCCGGCACCCGCGAGCGCGCGAGCAGCGCGCGCAGCGCGGGGTGCGCTTCCGCCGCCTCGTCCTGCGCGCTGTCCGCGCTGCCGCCCCCGTAGCTGGACTCGCTCCCGCCGCCGTAGCTGGACACACTCCCCCCGTCCCAAGACTGCGGCTGCGCGCGAAGGAGCAGCCCCGCGCCTGTGCTGCTTACGCTGCGCAGACTCCGGCTACTCGAGCTCGCGCTCGAGCCCGAAGGCGCACTCGGGAACGACCCGGGTGGGGCGGCGGCGGGGGAGGGGTGCAGCCGGAGCCGCGGGGGCGGCGTCTCGAGGAGGTAGACGAGCGCGTGGAGGGCGCCGAGGAGGGGTTTGTCGGTGGCGCGGCCGGGTTTCGACGCGAGGGACGCCACATGGGCGCGATCGAACGCCACGAGCGCCGCGAGGACGCCGAGCGCGCGCGCGGCGGGGCAGTGTGTTGGGATTGGGCAGCGATTCGCCTTCGAGGTCGGCGGTGGCGGGGCGCTCCACGGCTTGGAGGGCGACGGCCACGGCGAACCGGCGGTGGCCGGCTGCTCGGCGCACCCATCGCACCCCGTGGGCAGGCCGCACCCGCGGCAGTGTGCCGTCGTGCAGACAGGGCAGCGCGCGTGGAGGGCGGCGAGGAGGGGAGGTGGGAGGGTGTAAGGGTTGGCGGGGGTGGGAGCGGTGAAGGGCGTGGGGAAGGTTATCTGCGCACGGAATAAAAACAATGTCAGCAAATTGTGGAAGAGCGAAAGAAAAGAAAGGGAGAAGAAATACGCACGTCGTCAAGCCCCGCCGCCGGTATCAGCGTCCCGCACCCCGGATTGGCGCACCGCACGGGGGACGTGGCGAGTGTGTGCAGCTGGGCGAGGGCCTCCTCCTCCTCCTTCGCCCTCGCAGCGGCCTCCGACGCCGTCGTTTCGCGAGTCAATGTCGACGTCCTCGATGCCGATGTCGCCGCAGAGCGGACGGACCCCGCTCTGATACTTCCCCTCGACGTCGACGCCGACCTCCCGGACGCGACAGACCCCGCGTGCGAAAGCGCCACAGACGGGGAAGCGGACAACGACGCGCGCAGCGCCTGCGCGGCGCTCTCGAGCGGCGCGTGCCGCGCCGCGCGGGCGACGCTCGAGAGGAGGGAGGCGATGCTTTGGACTTGGCTCTGTGCACTTTCGGTGGAGGCACTCCGCATCGACGAGACGGACGAGATGGAGCGCACGGAGGAGGCGGAGGAGGCGGAGCGGATGGACGGCGCGTTCGAGGTGGAGTTGGAGGTGGAGTTGGACGCGGCGCTCCGCACGGACGGCGTGCGCAGGCGCGTGGGCCCACCCATGAGGAGCGGCGAGAGCGGGCGGCTCGGGGTCGGGCTGGGGGGCGCAGGCGCGGGCGCGTGGTACGAGTAGGTGCTTGCGCTGGCTCGCGACGGACGCGGTGGGTGACGGCGCGCGCACGACGAGCGGCGGCCCAGAGGGGGAGAGGGTGTATTGCGCGTGTGCCGTGGGCTTGGGCGGATAGTACGCGTCGGGCGCCGCATAGGACGGTGAGTAGGACGACACGGAAGAGGCGCTGCTGCTGCCTGAGCCCCACCCCAGGAGCGTCGAAGACGCCGCAGACGAGCTGGCACTGCTGCTCGCGTACGAATACGCCCGCGAGTGGCCGTGGCCCGCCATTCTTTTCGACTCGGATATCGCGCGCGCCATCTGCGCGTCGGACGCAGCGTCGGAGAGTGCGGGCTCGCCGTACGCTGCTGCCGCGTTGTATTCGAGCTCCGCGATTCTGCCTAAGCTGCGGGGGACCGTTGGCGAGAAGTGGCGCCGAGACTCAGATAGTGCGCGCGCCATTTGCGAGTCGGAGGAGCGGTCAGAGAGGGCAGGCTGGCCGTATGCGGCGGCGGCGGCGTATTCCGCTCCGCGGAGGCTGTAGCTGCTGCTCCTTGAGCTTCTTGGTCGAGACATTGCTTATTGTTACAGAAAGTACAGGTTTGTGCGTTTTAATTTAGGACTGTCCAGCGAAAAAGAGTGTTAGTAAGATTCAGAGGGAGAGGGAGAGGGACGAAAGGGAAAGACTGAAAGGCTGAAAGGTGATCCAAAGAAAAGAAAAGATGAAACATCCAAGACGGAAAAAAAAAGAGTAAGGAACGGCAAGGCCAAAAATAGAGCAGTGGAGAATACAGGCACCCCCAGCCTCATACGCTCTATTTCGCCCCTCACTTGGCAGAAAATTCCTCTCCGAATGCCGAGTCGCTGGATCCTCGCGCCGTAAGACGAGGGAAACGAGAATATGGTGTGCAACGGGGCGAAGAAATAAAAGCCAGATAAAACCCGCCAACGTCTCGAGAGTTTGGGGCAGAATGGCCTCCCGGTATACCAAGTCTCGATCGTGACACCTACTCGCGCACGAAAGGAGGAGAAAAAGGAAAGAGTAGAATGGGCGCCCTCCGGTGGCTGGGGCGCTCTGAGTGCAAGCGCGGATGCGCCCGTATCTCCACCAGAGGTTCTTCCGCTCCACACAAAGTCCCAACTCGCAGTGCCCGCCACGGCGGACCCCCCACACCATCCGAGGCCCTTGGATCGTCTCCTCCGTTGCTCGGGATCCACACGAACCCATCGCGCATTGGAAGCGATAGAATAAAGAGCCGAGAAAGGTGAAAAGACAAGAAGCGAGATGAAAAGAAGGACGAGAAGCGAGATGAACACAAGCCACTCCAGCGCCGAGAGAACCAGCCCAAGGAGACGCACCCAATCCAGTAATACAAGAGTCCCCAGAGCGAGAGCCAGAGTAGAACCAGTTTCTGGAGCTTTGCGCTCGATGGAAGTTTGTGGATTCTTCCTCCGTCGACTAGAGCGAGATCAACGGGGAATTTCATACAGTGGACACAACTGACTCGAATAAAAGAACTAGGAATACAATAGCTTTGTGTGGAGAGAGCACTGTGGCGTGGAGACAAAAGCGCGCCCTTTGGTGTTGTTGCTACTAACCCTAACCCAAGTCCATTGCCTCTTGGTCCCGACTGCCATGCTCGAATTTTATCTTGTGAATTCTGTGCTGGATATCCGGTCAATTGCAATGGGCTGCTAGACTCCTGTGACTGTATCTTCTTGGACCCTGTCTTCGAATTTAAAGGGCATCCCGTACGGGGACGAAACTTCTTGTTGTCAAAATTAATCTGGATTCTGGGCCGGGGGACTGGCTCTGATTTCATCTGCGGGGCACCTACGGTATAACGGGTACAGGCCGCCAATAAGTAATCTGTTCCGAGCTGGAGCTGGAGCGATTCAAAGCCAGTGTGTCAAGAGATGATTTCGGGAGGACATGAACCTGAAGAAAACTTGAGGGCGGTCGCTACAGGCGGCGACATATGGTTCCCGCTCCTCTGCGGGCCTCAACGGTCCTTATCGGCGTCCTACTCTTTGGTGCAACATTGCAAGCCGATATTCAAGTTTACTGCTTTGGGCACACAATACGCGACTCGGGTTTTGTCCTGCTGGTCTGTTGGCTAATGGTCGAGCGAGCAGCGGGAACACTCGATTAATCTGCAACTCTGGAGCCATACAAATGAATGATATATGGACATGTGGCAATATCGCTGGCCTCAACCTATCCGGCTCGAGCCTTGATCAAGATTCTTGGGTCAAGATACCAGGAGGCGCCTCGCGGAATCCAGCACACCAGTCGATGGATTACTGGGCGGATGCCTGTTCAAATCTGCTCAGTGCTGACGCGAAGACTTTCCTTCAAGCGTCAAGACTTGCTTGTCTCCGCCTTGTGGTCACTGACAATTGAGCAACGATTCAGAGGCCATGCTTTCGACCGCTTCCCACCCTATATCATCTCCCCGTCGTCGTCGAAGCGGAGAAGCCCTACTCTCGACTCTACGTCCCTCCTGTGCATTAGATTTCGATTTTGTGGTGTCCTCTGCTTCAAGCAATTCGGCCTACACGCACGTCTGGTGTCCGCCCCACAAGGCTAATAGGCCACCTCTCGGTCAATCCAAATCGACGAGTCCGGACGGTGCTTTCACCCTCGCGAACCTCAAGCTAAGCTCTCCACCATCTTCCCACCGGCATCTAAGCCCTACTTCTACCCTTGCCTCGACTCTCCATACCTCCTGCGAACTGCGCATTACATTTCGAGTTGGCGGTGTCCTCCTCTTCTTCAAGCCCTCTGGCCTCTGCAGAAGGCCAGCGCCTGTTCTCTGCACACGACACAGTTCTATCCACAAAGTCAAGATTCTGAGACTTGTCTTTGCGCATGATCGTTGTCTCATCGATCCGTCCTCTTATACACTTCAGGCTCGACTTCCCTATTCTGCACCGATCTCCGGGATGGTCCTTCTTCCCATTCCCTCTCCCGCTCCCGATCCTGACGTCAAGAAGCTCACGGGAACCCGCATTGTCTTCCGTCATCTCACCGAAGCTCCCCTCCATTCTCCAGGCATTTTTCTCCCTCCTGCGGCCACCACATGGTGCCCTTCGACCCCCCCGCCCTCCCCAAGTAACTGCGCGACGGCTGCACCGAATTCCACCTACCGGTCTCCGTTCGCTCTTGCAAGTACGATCTTGAAGCGTTGTTATTTTTCGTTGTCGAAAACGATCTATTACCGGAACAGCACGACTACCTATGTTGCGTGGCTCTCCTCGCACAATCGCATACTGTATAGCATCTCGAGATTGCAGAGTATTTGCATTGGCCCTTCGCGATCGCGTTGTGGAATAAACGGTTTATATTTTTTGACCTGAAAACCTGGCGAAGTGCACCTATCTACCCAGGCAGAAGCCGAGAAAGAGAATCGGGGTACCACTGGTGTACCGAAACAACAGAAAGAAATTTATAGCGAGGGACATGGAAGAATCGGTGATATGGCCGAAAAAGGCAATTCTTGCCTTGCTCTCCCACTTTTCCAGACGTTCGCGTACCAGCGAGACACTCAGCAGCGTATACCCGGAAGGTCGAGAATGTACTCGGACGCATTTGTATCTGCCTGCGTAACGGCAGCCAGCGCACACGGATAAAACAGTACACAGAGATGTCACCGACAACATTATGACGGGGCGGCGCTGTCGCAGGACGCTTCGAAGACACATTGTGGATATGGAACGTCGCCTCAGTTAACCCCACAGCTCGCTTGTTCTCTGCCCATATCATCTAAGACTTCTTTCGGCTGTGGAACTCACGCTGTTCGCTGATATGGACTTGCCACGGACCAAGATAATATCGCAATTGCATCGGCGGCTGGTGGCTAATGCATTGGAGGGATTGTGGGCTGTGCGATGTTGATGGAGTGCGACCCCCCGTATATGCACGAGGTACGAGCGCCTAAATCTTGCCAGACCAAATCGGATTCTGAAACAAGGGTTGCAGCGCACCGAGCGAGCGGGTAGTGGACGCTCCCCTGCTGCGAGAAGTATGGCGGACCCTAGAGCGGCTGTCCCCTTCGACGTACACCTATTTCGTCTTGTCTTTTTTTACTGTGCTATTGGATCCGGTCAAATTGCAACGAGCAGCTGGATCATCTTCTCCTCGTTCTCCTCGTTCCTCCATCTTTTCTGTGATTCAGATCTTCAATAACACGGCACTGGACACGGAAAAACGTTAGAACGCCGTCTGCAGCGCCTATCCAGCGCGTACCGTAATTCCGTCGGCTGGGCCATGAAGCGCATGAAGTCGAAGCGAGTCCAGCCATCTCTATGTTGGCCTGCTCTCCCTACCCGCGACGCTCTCCGTCTCTCCTCGCCCGACAATCCCGCCTGCACCGCCCGCCCATGACAAAATCGGGTAATTCAGCACAGCATCTCCGCCCGCTGCCTCTTGTCCAACACCCCGAACAGATACTGATCGCCTCGCCGGTTATTTCGGGACTCCCGGGCAGGGCCCGCCATTGCCCCGCTTTATCTCTGTTTTTAATGTATCCGCATACGGAGACTACCCTGAAACCCCGCCGGGCGGGGTCTCGCGTCCAGTGCTTTGGGACACATCATGAGGCATATAAGAATGCACTCGGGTCCTCACTCATTCATTCACCTTTCTCCCGGAGTTCCTCCCACCAGTCGAACTTCCCTTTTTTTCTACCTTTTTCACCACAACAAAGTCCATGTTGTTTTCACACAAGTGGGCGAAGCTGCTTGCGCTCGCGCTTACAGCGGCCACTCTCGTCAACGCCGACGCCAAATCCGACGAAGCGGACCTCGTCAAGAAGCTGCGCGACGCGCCCACCGCCGTGGACCGCATTAACCTCCTGGCCACGGATGATCAGGTGTGTTTCTTCTTTCGTGCTTGTGATCTACCGATGACTCACTCTATTCCTCCCAGTTCGAATTCGACTTCTTCGACCCCAAAAAGGGCGCAACCGTCGGCGCGGGCGGGAAGATCGTCACCGCCAACGCCGCCACTTTCCCTGCTGTCATCGGTACCAACTCCGCCATGGGTTAGTCTCGTCTATTTTTTTTTCCATCGCATCACCTCACCGCGCCTCCAGCCATCGGCTTCCTCGATGCTTGCAGCATGAACACCCCGCACATGCACCCCCGCGCGACGGAGATGCAGTACAGCGTCAACGGCACCATCCGCACCGGCATGATCACGGAGAACGGCGGGCGCTTCATTATGACCGAGCTCCCGCCCGGTTCGATGACGATCTTCCCGCAGGGGTCGATTCACTTCCAGGTTAACGACGGGTGTGGTGAGTCGTGTCGCGTTCTTGTCTGTAATGTTTGGACATGGTGCTGATGCACGCACGATACAGAACCGGCGCTCTTCGTGGCGAGCTTCAACAGCGAGGACCCGGGCGCACTGCAGGTCGCGCAGCGTTGTGCGTCTCCCCATCTCTCCAAGTCTCCCACATTGATTGTTTGTCGCAGTCCTCGGCCTCCCCCCAGACATCGTCGGCGCCACCCTCGGCGGCCTCGGCGTCGAGCAGGTTGCGGGCCTCGAGTCCAAGATCCCCGACAACGTCGCCATCGGCACCGATGCGTGCCTGAAGCGCTGCGGGCTCTACCGCGGCGACCAGCCAACGACCCAGCGCCAGACGCGCGTCTCGGGCAACGCCTTCCCCTCGGGCGTGTCCGCGTCGTATGATACGTATAACGCGGGGTACCAGTACACCTCGAAGGGGGATGACAAGTACACGACGAGCACTGCGTACGGCTACGACTCGAAGAAGCCCGCAGCAGGGTACACCGACGGCAGCTACACGACGCCGAAGGCGCAGTCGTACGGGATGGCGACGGCTACCGTGAGCAACGGCAAGTCGACGTGGAAGACCACCTACACGAGCTACGCCGGCTCCGCCTACCCCACCTACGCGCCGTCCCCTGTCAACCACCTCATCAAGGTCGGCGCGGACGGGCTGAACTTTACTCCGCCGAGTATCGCTGCGGCGATTGGCGACACGGTTACTTTGTGGGTCGGCTTCATTCTGGTTTCCTTGTGTGTTTACTGATGACGATCGTCTCTCCAGCGA
Source organism: Mycena olivaceomarginata (assembly GCA_029378375.1). Lineage (NCBI taxonomy): Eukaryota > Fungi > Basidiomycota > Agaricomycetes > Agaricales > Mycenaceae > Mycena > Mycena olivaceomarginata. Next base: position 69,903 of record JARKIC010001204.1, read on the forward strand.
GTTCCACCAGAAGAACCACACCGTGACACAGTCGAGCTTCCTGCAACCGTGCAAGGCTCTCGCTGAGACGTCCACCACCGGCCAAGTCGGGTTCAAGTCTGGCTTGTTCGTCTCCTCCTCATTTAATTATACGAAGAAACTCAACGTTATTGCAGCGTTTTCGTACCGCCCACTCAGACCTCCGACTTCCCGACCTTTAGCATCACCGTCAACGACACTGCGCCGATCTGGGGGTACTGCGGGCAACAAGGGCCGCCGGTACATTGCACAAGTGGCATGGTCTTCGCCATCAACGCGGTGGAGTCGGGTCCCAACAACTTTGCCGCTTTCAAGGAGTTGGCGATGCACTCGGGGGACAAGTCGTCGGCTGGATACAACACCAAGACGACGGAGAAGTACAACACGGGGTACGATTCCAAGACCACCTCGACGAAGTACGGGGGCGGGAGCTACACAACGCCGAAGGCCCAGTCGTACAGCATGGCCACGGCGACTGTGAGCCACGGCAAGTCGACGTGGAAGACGACCTACACGAGCTACGCGGGGTCTGCCTACCCCACCTACGCACCCTCGCCGGTCAACCACCTCATTAAGGTCGGCGCGGACGGGCTGAACTTTACTCCGCCGAGTATCGCTGCGGCGATTGGCGACACGGTTACTTTGTGGGTCGGCTTCATTCTGGTGTCCTTGTGTGTTTGCTGACGATCGTCTCTCCAGCGAGTTCCACCAGAAGAACCACACCGTGACACAGTCGAGCTTCCTGCAACCGTGCAAGGCTCTCGCTGAGACGTCCACCACCGGCCAAGTCGGGTTCAAGTCTGGCTTGTTCGTCTCCTCCTCCTTTAATTATACGACGAAACTCAACGTTATTGCAGCGTTTTCGTACCGCCCACTCAGACCTCCGACTTCCCGACCTTTAGCATCACCGTCAACGACACTGCGCCGATCTGGGGGTACTGCGGGCAACAAGGGCCGCCGGTACATTGCACAAGTGGCATGGTCTTCGCCATCAACGCGGTGGAGTCGGGCCCCAACAACTTTGCCGCTTTCAAGGAGTTGGCGATGCACTCAGGGGACAGCCAGAACTCGTGCGTAGCTTGCTTTCCCTCATTCCGTATGCACTGTGTTGACTCTACTCTGCAGATCCAGCATCAACTGCCCGCCCAAGGACAAGGACGGATCGGCGTTAACAGCCTCCGGCTCGTTTGTTGATAGCGATGGAGGGAACCTCCTCGCATCGTGCACGTACCCCAGCGCTGGGCTTTGCGCGTACTTCTCTGTACGTCCACTCGCTTTAATCGGTCTGCGGACATGTCACTGACAGATGTATTACAGGATGGAAGCTTCTCTTCTGGCTCGAGCACCTGCCCCGCTGGTCTCCCCCAGGCTAGCGACTTTGGCAAGTCCAAGACCACGGCTACTGGCAAGATCGCAGCGGCTGCGGCCGTCGACGGCATCAGCTCTGACGGTGACGGCAAAAAGCCCTCCCCCGCGCTCATCGCCCTCCTCGCGATCAACGGCGTTCTCGTCGTCGGGCTCATCGTCCTCGGCGCGCTTTACTTCCGCAAGCGTCGCGCCGCCGCCCGCATGAGCCGCCACAAGCAGCTGTACACCAGCGTCAACGCCACCGGGGACCCGCTCTTCGTCGCGCCGACCAAGCTGACGCAGTACGAGGACAAGGAGGGGCACGCCGCGGCTGAGGCTGGGGACGAGGCGCCTCTGACCCACGGGCTGTCACACGGCCCGTACTACGATCCCCATGAGCCTCATTCCCGTCCCGCGTCGCGTATGCGGTGAAGTGCAAGTGCGCGCTCTGGCAATGGCATGACATGATTGGCTATTTATCTCATTTTACATATGACCGGACTTTTGGGCTTTAATATTTAGCGTATCGCATCCCTGTAGCTTCTATTGTATGGTTTTTAATACATGTGCTTGCTGCATAAAAGGTCGAGGGATTTGAGAGGTTGTGGTATCTGCGATGTAAGGCTAATTTTATGGATCCCTCAGATGATTCGTTTAGTCTTTTTTTTTCATTCTTCTCCTCTGATATGTCCAAAAAAGGAAAGAGCACACATGAATCCGTACGACCATGTCATCCTCATACTTGCACACCTGGGTCTCCCTGTCTCGTATTTGTTGCACCCCTAGCTCGTGTTCCCCCCCGTAATGCGCCGGTTCGAGTCAATGGTGGAGCTGGGGTCTTGGTTGGAGCACAGGTTTCAAATTCTGCATTCTCCCGCTCTCGATCAGTGCCGCGCACCATATAAACTAGAATTGCCTCCGTGGGGTCGCTCAAACATAATCTTTCTGCCCGAATAATGACGCCCAGAACACGGATCCCTTCGTCTAGGATTCCAGTCCCTCGTTTTTGTGCGGCGTCCGCTACTAGCACCAGCACTCGACCTCCTCCTAATACTTCTCTATCTTCGACGCCTAATTACCCATCCCATAAATTCGGGCCCGACATGCGCTCCTCGACTAGTGACGACGAACAGCGGAGGGAAGCACTCGCCATCCGCCTTACCTGCTCCACGCCGGCGTTTAACCAATCCACAAAATTCTCGAGCTTGTCGACCTCTGGTAGGCCAACTAGCCCTTTCCTGCACCGTGGGCAGGGGATTGGAACCCTTCCGCGATACACAGATTATAAGAGCACGCTCGAGGACGATGGTGCCCCTTCACCTCGCAGCGGCTCACATTTATTAAACCGCAAAGGGTCACGCTTGCGTCTGGATCTGCGAGCGCCATCCGAGGATGACGCTTCTAGCTCGAACTCTAGCCCATCAGGCTCCCTCAGCCGGAAACCGTCTCGATTCCGTCTACGCCTTCGTCCCTCGAAGAGCAGTCTTCTCTCTTCGGACGAGAGTTTCCAATGATATCTGCTCGCGCTGTTCCAGTCCCGCTACGACTGTTGACTGGAGCGAAAAAACCGCTTCCACTGCCTCCTCTTTTCCCTCCTTGCGCATCCCCCATCGACGAATATTACAGCGACAACGATCGCACTCCCGTAGCCGAAGTCCCCTCCCCCGCCTCTCCCGCGTCCGTCAAAATTCAAAATACGGCGCAAGCCTGTTCCGGACTACATCCCTGAGGTCCTTCCGGTTGTTCAGATCGTTGGACGCCGACTCGTCCTCATCCTCATCGCTGTACAACTCCGAGTTGGACGAGGGGAGCGCAGATGATTGCAGTGCGTTGCAGATCGTCGGCCCCAACGTTTTCATTGCCTACGACGACGACTCCACCTCTGCGATCACGACCGCTTTCACGCACGTTATCCGGCTCTCCCATGCACAACCCAAGAGCACGGGTATCTTGCGCACGCCACGTTCGGGCGGGGTCACTTTCGATCCAGAGACTGGTGTGCACACTCTCCACCTCGCCGTCCCTTCCCCGAGCGTGCCATCCCCGATGTTTAGCGATCTTTCCGCCATCGACGAGTCGCATCGCCACATCCAATTCGCCTCCACGCGCAAAGTCCGCCGCAAGCCCGTTTCTGAAACGGTCCTTCTCGCGGGCAACTCGCACACACCCGTACCCATCGCGGAAGAGCCGCTTTCGCCCAGCCCCGCGGCCGCTCCCGCTCGTGAAGTGGTACATGCCTTGACGCACGCCGATCTCCTCGCCACACAGGAATTCCTCGCCGCGTCCGGGCGCGCGGTCGGTCTACCCGAGCTCGCGTACTTCCTCTCTGATGGCCTCTCCCCTTCCGAGGCACCGTCCCCGCCTTTGGGCCTGCAGCTCCCCCACATCGACAACCGTCCTCTTCTTCCTGCGCCCGCACCCCTTCGCGCCCGCGGCGCGCCGGCGCGTGCTGGTGCTCACCCCGCGCGGACAGCTAGCGCGCGAGGGGCTCGCGCTGATGGCGTGCTACCTCGCACAGGTGGATGGGAGCAGCGTGCGGGGTGCGTTGCGCAAGTTCGAGGGATCGGTGGGGACTGTGGGGAGGGCATGGAGGGGAGTGTTGGGTGGCGAGGGAGTTGTTGCTGGGTACTTGGAGGATTTATTACTTGCGTAGTCTGGCCTGGCGCTCGTTCGACGTATAATAGCTGTAATTGTTAATCTGTTTCTCTTATGGTTTTGGTCGATGGGAGAAATATTTCTGGTTTTTGGTCAGCGGCAGTCGCTCGCGTCGACGCGCTGCAGCATCTTCGTCCTTTGTGTCTTGCTGTCGGTGCTATGTGTCCCAATGCGCAGGCAAAATTAAAGGACAAGAGCCGAAATTTCCTTTCTCGGACATTGATGGCGTGTACTTCTTCCGTCTTGAACTCCATGACCTCTCGCGAAACAATAAAAATTGCAGCCCAAGGCTTGATCTATCGCTTTTGAAAACTCTGCCGGAAACTATTTTGCTGTCTGCTCTACGCTACGCTTGTTTTGGCGGGCTCAACCAGTCTAGATCGCGTCGCAAGAGATTATTCTGGAGTATTACGGGCAAGATACTCAACTTCAACCGGCAGAATCGATAATTTCAGGTTTCTTGTTTTCTGCGAAACAAACACCCATCGGTTTATTCGGCGATCGGCATTCCCGACCACCATCTCCGTTCTCGGCCTCCATTCTGATCTCCCCGTTCGGTCTGTTGCCCTCAGAGCTTCGTATGTATCTTCTATATAGTCTTAAAACTGCTGCTGACGTTGTTATCACTAGTTGCTGAACGTGTTCTGCAGGTGCGTCTTAGCACGCCTGTCCGACTCTGTGGCCGCCGAAGACTCGATACTAATATTATAATCATGTCATATACAGCATGAACGACCAATCCACGCTCAAGCCTATCGATGGTGATATCCAAACGGACGCCACCCTCCAGAGGAGGCTGAGATGCTGGGCGGGGGCAGACGTGGGCACCGCTACAGGTCGAAGACGCCGATTGCAACGATCCACTACCTTCAAGATGGACGAGGTGTTTGCGGCGTTACCGGTGGTTCTGATCCTCCGCCATTCACATTGACTCGACGGGTTGGATGAAGAAGGTCGAAGGGAGATTGGGTTGTGTTGTTGTTGCGTTGTGGTTTTTTTGTGGTCCCAGATCTTGTGGTAGAAGAGATCCCGGAGGTTTTGTGTTCCCTTGTCGTTGGGCTCCGGGCTTCGGTTCGCGTTCTTTGGGCGCGAATCGACTAAGTAAATGCACATTTGGTTTCAGCTAGCTACTTGGAAGTAATTACTCTTGCTTTGAAATATAAATTTGAATTGAATTCTGAGGTGTCTGCATCTTCGAGCGAGCTCAAACCCAATTTTCTTTCGGCCAGTTAGGAGGCGCTGCGCGTCGACGTCTGACCAGCGCTAACGTCGGGCGCCAATCACACACCTTGCTCTACTCAACTTATGCACAATCCATCGTCGTCCCTCGACAGCTTCAACTGAGCCACTGGCAGGAGCTGGATTTTGGACCCATCAGATGCTGTCCTCGCCGCGCTCTCTGCTGGCCCTACTGCCCTTTGTGCGGATTTGAGTATTGTACCCTCCACCAAAACCCGGCGCCTGGTTCGTCTGCCTCTCGCCGAAAAAGACGAACTTGACACGGAATGCATGGCGGCGCTTCATCACTCGTGGTTCTTTCAATAAAATTTCCGTTCAAGCTAAAGACTTGAAACTATGAACAACCAAGGACCAGTGCGAAGGACGACATTGCGGTCCCCAACCGTACTCACTCGACGCCGAAACGGGCTCACGGTATGTAGCGCTTCCAAGGTCTTAATAAAGACATTTTCAACTTAGTCCAGGATAATTTTGAGAGCGCAAAGATTTCGGGAGCCGCGAAATTGCCCCGCTGTTCACCTCATTCTCCTCGCAACCCGCGTGGTCCTATCCTTCGACATTCACAACCCCGTTCTTGTGCCCCAGCTCTTGCTTTTGTTACGGCTATCGAGCTCTGGCTCGAAGCTGTGGACGCCCTACGGAAAACCACTCCGAGATGAAGAGGACGTATTTGTTCGGACGAAAAAGAAACTCCGACTGGTCTCGAGCATCAGAGCCGAGGCCGAGTGAAACGCAAGTATTCGATCGCACCAACTAAAGGCGGCACATTGGTGAAGTTTCACGTTGGAGGAGGATGTTCTGCCGGTTCTGGATCCAGTGCAACAGGCCGCGAGCGAGCGATTGTATTTGAAGGTGTGAATCCTGTGCCTTCAAAATTTCATACCCCGTCATTACTTACGCCGGTTCTTTAACAAGGCCCCCGCCCAGCCCACTGTTTCTCCAAGTTTTTCAAGTACCTGACTCGTGGACTTCAATTATCGGCATCCTCGACTCGACCTACTTCTCACTCACACGAAGATCTAGGAGCCGCACACCCACGAACGACGTGTACTGGAATGGCAGCGTAGCCATTGCGCGCGCGCGCTGAACGGGTCTGGCCATTGGTTCTCACTTTTCGCGCCGGCGCCGTCCTACACGACTAGACCTGACGACACCGCCGACTCGTCGTTGATGTCTGCCTCAGAAACTCGGGGCGAGGGTTGGGCGTGGGCGCATAAGCACTGCTCAGTGCGCAGCTGCGTCACCGCCGCCCTGCAATAGTTCCTCGCGCAACTCAGTCTTCGGAGATCCAGCGCCCGATCCCGGCGTCGACGTACCTCGAAGTGAAAAGAATTGTCACCACAGCAGACGACGAGCTATCTTGGATATCGATCCGGTTTCCCCTCGAGTGAAGAACAGCAGGAGAGCCAGCCGTGCACGATCGTTTTTCGAGCTTGGTACGTTAATGTTCTTTACCTTCCGCCTTTGAGAGTTCTGACGGCCAGACTTTTAGGTTGGGTATGCACCATGGACAAATAGCCTCAGATCCACTCGTGGCAAGTGGACATGTCTTTCGGCTGGGGGTGGCTGGCACGATGGCTCGCATTTCCGCAGGATCAGGACTATCGTCGAGTTGCCCCGAGCGTAGTGGCTTGAATTGTGGAGATGGGCTCCCGGCTGAAGGTGTTGAGCAATTGGTCAGGCCATGCAGAGGAAGAGAGTCGAAGGGAGAACAGGGGGCAACCGTTACTCCTTCGGGCATCTGAAACATGTCGTTCTCTCTTCTCGGCGCTCACCTCCACCGCCATGACCGTCCACTCTCCGCCGCCTCCCCAGCTCCCTCGACCCTTTTCGCCTTTAGAAGTCTCATCCACGATCCCATTTAACTTGCCCTCTTCTATCGCGGGCTCCCGATCCGGTCCCACATACGCACTCCACTGGCAACGTGTGCGGGACTCTCTCGGACGAACTCAATTCCCAGCAGGCCTACTTCTTCCCCAGCTACACCCTTGATTCTATGCCCTACTTCCGCGCCCGAGTCATACGGAAATAATATGCGCGGCACATTTGCCGGGAGGAGCGAGTTGAAGACCCGCACGATATACGACACAGAGAATACAGGACCCTGTTGCGCAGAGGAGATAATATCCACGTCGTGTTCGCTCACTTCATCTTTCTGCTTTAATCCCCTCCGCCCTTGCTCGCCCTTTATTTCTCGCTGTCCCCACGCATCACTTTTTGCATCGCATCCTCTGGAGTCTCGGAGCAGAGATGCTACACGGCAAGTGTCTCGACTCGCGGGAGCAAACGAAACCCAGGTCTACATCTCCTCGAGAAGTCTGTCCTAACTGCTCCATTTTGAATTCGCGCGGGATGCCGCTCTCCACTCCAGTCGCGATACCCCAATACGTAGGCAGCCGATGCATGGAAACGCGGGTGGTGCTTACAGCGCGCGCGCAGGCCGGGGCATGGAGCGGGCGTACATGAGCTGGGCCGGGCTTCGGGCGCCTTTGTCGCGTTCGAGAACACATTGAGACCAGATGACGATGTGCAAGGGTACGAGCTGTCGCTACGGCGGATGCGCGGGACGACTGGGTACCGACCTCGCACTGCGTCTGCGTTTATATGCAAGCACTGGGAGTTGCATACTGATCGGCAAGGGAGCATTCGGTCGACGCGGGTGATGTGCGATGCGAGAGCCGGTGGCGTGTTTTCGCAGGTGTTCGTATGACCTTTATCAAGTCCATTACAGGCTGCACCGGCCGATACCATGGGTGCGACGTTCTCAGTGGGTGATCAATAATGCCTGAGACTAGCCGTCCGCTAACAAGTATTCTCCCCAGCCTCCTTGCCGTTGTATTCTCATTCTTGCGGCTTTCCTTGCGCATCCCCGACGGCGCTCTGCGAGCGGTGAAAATCACGAGCGGCTTCACTAAATCTTCCCGCTCGGGCGAACCTCTTCCTGCAATGCCAGAGTCCTGCTGGGCTCTCTCTTGCCGGGCGTCCTTCAAGCTCCTCTAGGCCGCACTCGACGATGTGCACAGGCCGCCGCGAACCCAAAGAGCGGCCGCGGGTCCAACTGCGCATCGTCTTGAACTCGGGCGGGCTCAAGATTTTGCTAGTGGTAGCACTACCTCGACCCACGGGCATCTTCCAACGTGAATATTATGATCATAATCAATCAAGTTTGGGGGTTCCCTGGACAGAGAGGTTTTGGGTAGGCGATCGATCTTGCCGTGGATTGATTGGTGCTTACCATCCTTCCCACAAGCTCCTCCAGAATCGATATTGTATTTCCACTACAACCGCTCTCCGCCGCGCAGACCCCAAAGAGCAGCAATAACATCTACATCGCTCGATTGACGAAGCTCCGAAAAGCTCCAGAACTACCGCGGGGCTGCTAGCTCGAATTGTTCCCCCATCGTTCGCACAAAACCTGCACCCCAAAGCCTTTCCTAGGGCGAACACCGCATCGAGTTTCTGTTGTCTTGCTGCTTCTGTCGCAACAAGTGCTTTCTGCGGAACAGTACTTGTTTCTTTCTCAAAGTTTCATCTTCCTACCTATCTAGACCCTGTACCATTCGACATACTGCACGTTCGAGAAGGTCGTATTTATGGTACTAGAAATTGTGTAGAAGACAACAAAATGAATACTGTTGACTACTATATAATCGCTTAACGTGCATTTGGTGAGTAGGCGCAAGCGCCTACCGAAGCCCGGGGCCCACGACAAGGGAGCACGAGGAGGACATCCATCCCCGGGAGCTCTTCTACCACATTAAATCGACACATGAATGTCCACAACCCCACAAGTATCTCCCCAACACCGCTAATCCAGCCCGTCATGTCGTGCGCGCGAATTGAGTTGTCGTCCGTCGAGACTCATCCGGCAGGTACCAGTCCGAGCGCCCTATCCCGCGGTCTAGCCAATCATCTCCGGTAAAGGATCATGGGTGTCGACCCCCCTCTCCGCCGAAGCGGACCGCGCACTCGGTCGCGGAAGGTCCAAACGCCCCCCAGCACCTCCATTGAGCCTTTGGTGAGCGAGGATCAAGTATGATACGGGCACCTCCCTATCGCCACGCCCCGAGGCTGAGGGAATTCACACCGTTCCGAAAGAGAAGGCAGCGGACCGACACCTGGTATGCACTCCTCCTAGGTTGCTCTACAGCGCACCAGGAGAACACCCAACGAGCGATACGCTGCCGATTCCGCACTTCCAAAAGTGCACTCTCAATCAGTACCCGAGTGGAGTCAGAGGCTCGGAGGGGACTCGGGTCGGGCCGCTCATCTGTCACCGTGTCGATGTCGCCAGAAGAGAGGGTCGATGTGGAAGGAGGCGGCGAGTGCTATTGTGACAGTCAGAAATGTTCATCAAACAAGAGACGAAGAGAACTATAGCCTGAGATGTGGGTAGCCGGAGAAGGCATCGCCAGCAGAGGTCAAGATAGAATGGAGAACATGGGAGTCAAGAGCAAGAGAGGGTGAGTGACGGTCACACAAGTCAGGGGAGATTCAACCACCCTACGCGCCGGCTTCTCGGCACTGCCTTAGTGTTTCTTCCGCCATCTTTCGATGATCGCGCTCGAATGCTTTCGAATGCATGCCTCGCTCTTGTTTCATCTTGCCGCCTCATAAACTCATGATCAAACCCATTCACCGTGAACCACTGCAAAAGAATCTGCGAAACATTCTGCACTCCCGCGTGGACATTCAAAAAACCTTCACCAGCGCGACCAGCGTCATTCCAGCGGGGAGCTGAACCCCACAAAACTGCCCAGGTGGCTTGCGAGTAACTAGCTCAAGATACGCAACTCGGGATTCAAGTTCCTGTCCAACTGGCAACAATTCGCCGATTCGAATTCAGGTTTTGGGCTCCTGCCCGTTTCGCTGGGGTGAATATGAAACTTCTCTCACCTCCGAAGTACGCCTTGTTACAGCTCTTTGCGGAACTTAGGGCGCGGCCTGTTTTTTTTTTTTCCAATGAACTTTGCATTGGATGGCTCTCCTAAGATCAATTCTCAACCGTTTTCCCTGAGAATATGCTCATTATGTTGGCATTGAAAGTCCGGAGGGCATGGCCTCTTCGGATTTTTTGATGGCCAATCAAATTGCTTGATTGGGAAAATATCTGTATTTTGAGTAGGATGGCTGTGACATTAGCTATAATTGTTCGATTGGCCTAATTTTTTGATACAATGGACTCATACATGTACCGGAGGGCACAAGATACTGGCATTTTCAATGTGGCCCATACATCAGATGCAGTCTATATTACAACCACACCGTATTCTCTTTTCAAAGTCTTGAGCCAAATACAGGTCTTATAAAAAAAGCCGGCATTTGCTGCCCTTCGGTAGATCTGTGAGTACATTGTATCAAAAAACTAGGCCAATCGAACAATGATAGCTAATGTTACAGCTATCCTACTTAAAACATAGATATTTTCCCAATCAAGCAATTTGATTGGCCATCAAAAAATCCGAAGAGGCCATGCCCTCCGGACTTTCAATGCCAACATAATGAGCATATTCTCAGGGAAAACAGTTGAGAATTGATCTTAGGAGAGCCATCCAATGCAAAGTTCATTGAAAAAAAAAAAAAACAGGCCGCGCCCTAAGTTCCGCAAAGAGCTGTAAACCCTTTTTGAGCAGTTTTCTCGAATTCTCGCTTTGCGCGCTCTATGTCCTTCGAGTGCCAGTGTATCATGCCACGGATGCGTCGTTCCGTGAAGATACACCTGCGTAAAGCTTCTATCCGGTCGTCGCCGGGCATGAGTGACCTCTCGTGCCTTTTTTCCTACCCAATCTCATTATTTTTTCTCTGCTCAGCATTTTTGGTGCAGAGGGATGCCATCAATCTTACTCGGCAGGGCACCTGGCCGACGCTCTTTGCTCTGCCAATAACACCACAAACTACGAGGGATACCCGCAACGACCTCAAGCCGTACCGAGCATGTCAAGCGTGCGCGAAGAACCCGACCTTGCCAGCTTTTGAAACGACTTGGAGTCGCCGAGTCTCCTGCACGAGGTATACGTATGGGAAGCGTGGGCAGCCTAGAGCGTACCATATTACGGTAAGCGTGGGATGTCTTCCTCGCAATTCGTTCTATGCTCCAATTTGACTGAGGTGGAACTCACTTTCCTTTCGGTAGTTCACAATGGAAGCAACATTAGAACATCCAAGAAAGCCAAAATCCGTTACTCGCACGACACTTCTCGAGTTGCTGAGGTATACACCTCGACAGTAAGTTATATTTCCTTAGCTACATCCTGTCGTGTCATCTCATTTATCAATAAAGACTTCGTTTCCTTTGCTCCCAGGCCTAATCAATTTCACTACTACTTTTCACCGATTCACCTCCGCCCGATGCGCGGCATTCTTCCTGTCGTTGCCCACGGGCCACGATCAATCCATCCACTCGCCGTCCTTACATTTCTCCCTATGTACATATGTACATCTCGACATGCTGGGTTTGCGCATCGCAAGGCTTAACGAAGGGGGCTGCGGGCGGATCTACGCCCGACATTTCTCCTCAGACGCGCGAAAAACGGCCGACTAGGACTTCGATACCAGTCCGGTAAGGCTGAAGATCGGTACGTCGGCGCCTTCCCATCTTGCTCTACCTGGATTCCTAACATTTTTCAGATTGGCTTGCCGTCCTCCCCGCGGACCCCGCCGGCGCTCACGGCGAACACACGGATCCACTCGCTATCCTCACATTTCGGTTTTCCTGCTTACGACGTCGACAAGTCTCTTTCGTTCTGTCCAGACTGCCATTTGTCGACCTGGAGTGCCGAAGATACCAGCAATGCCAATTGTGCAGGGCGACGCGATGCGGGGGTACGGTCGGCGGCAGCTGTAGTGGGAAAAGAAAACGAATAGGAGCACATGCTTAAGACGCATGTGTATTGCCGGCGGACGGGTCCACTCGCTCGACACGCGCCGGGGATGTGGAAGAGCAGCCCTCTAGAGTGAAATACCGGGGTGGATACACAATACGCATCAGAGGCGCGAAACGCGGCGGAAGGGAAGATCGTAAGTGTCTCTTCACATCCGCTATAAGCCCGTATTGACTCACGCCACCGCAGTCCACCGGATTGGTCCACAAGATTTGGGAGAAGGCATTCACGGACGAGAGGGAAGGAGGGAGAAATAGACTTGCAACAGCGATAGGGCGATACGAGTATCTTTATCCGTTTCTAGAGGCTGCAATGGTACGTGGGGGGTATTTGGTTCGGCTTTCCGGTTCCTGACGTCCTGCAGCTGAAGATGTGCGGTGTGGGATCAGAGTGTATGAATGTCCGCTCCAATCACTATTTCTGGATGGATTGCATTCCATGCCTTGAGTTGCAGTAGCCGGCCGTACACTACACACGTCCTTCTACAGCACGACAATCGTAAGTGGATCTCCCTGTACTCAATGCAAGCCAAACGTTGATCATGCCACTACACCTAGCTTCGAGCTGATGACCCTCTTCGGAGTCTGTGAGCAAGGCCTCCGGACTTGAACGAAGCGAGAAGGGAGAAGAGAGCAAACGACGCTGATAGGGGCCCAGACCGCCGCTGATGCGCAAGAATTGCTCCTTGGGGAACTTGAAACACCCATCTTTTCTCTTCCAGCTCCTTCACTCCTCCTCTCCTCCGGCTCCCTCACCACCCTCCATAGACTCGCCAACAGTCGGGTCTGAAAGAGGACGGGCCAAGAACAGTACCGTCAAATCCGCGCTCTCAAGACTCAAGCCGACTGAATGGACGATCCCTTCCGAGCTCGTACTCGCGACTCCAGCGGGCCAGCTTGACACTGCTATCGGCCAAGCTGAGGGCCTCCACCATCCTGTCCTCGGGAGTCCGCGAGCGATGGGACATAACAGTTTCGGAATCGGCGACTCACGAGATTTGCTGCTCTGCGCTCTTGTGCTCCTTCGGCCCCTCTCCATCATACACTAGTCTCGCCAACCGTCCTCGTTTGACAGGAAAGAGCAAAGCAACGGCCTCCCAGGGAAAGCTGCTCGACGCACGCGGTTGCGAAGTACTTTGCGCCCGGATGGACCTTTGCACGCTTATGCCCTCTTCCCTTCCTTTTGCCCGTTCTTGCCGGGCCTTGGTCCTGGCGGTCCCTCATCCTCGCCAATCCCCTCGTAACGACCTCAGAAATCGTCTGGTGCTCCGAGGACACCTTCAGAATCATACGAACCTGCTAGCACCTCCCATACCCGCACGAATCCCTGTTTGTCTCGCCAGTGGCCACCGAAACCTGCGTCCACCCACTGCATCTTTCCCGTTCACTCGCGGTGTGCGGACTCAGCGCTCTCGAGTTCAGCTCGACCAGTTTTCTCGAAGACGGCCTGTCCTCAGGCCCAGCTCCGACAAGCGATTCGCAGCGCTACGGCACGCATTGGTAATGCGGCTGCGGTACGTTCACTCAGTCAAAGTCGCCCTCCGTTTGTTTGGCGTTGACGATGGACACAGGGAGAATCAAAAGAAACAGAGGTTGACGGGGAGACGTCCATTCAACCTTTGCACGAGGTGTTCTCCTTCCCTTCGATGCTCCACGGCTCAATCCCCACTCGTAAACTCACGAGAATTTCTGCGCACGGTTTTCAGCAACGTCCAAGCAATTGCGGCCCCATCGCCGGTCCTTAGTGATGTCGGATCCTTCAAAGTTCTCCAAAGATATTCACGAGTCCGATTTCTACCTGGTCCGTTGCTGATTCGACCAGCGGAGTGCCTTCCATTTGAGCCATGGTCCTGGTATTGGATCCGATATCTTTCTCGTACTTGACTCAAATGGCTGTCGAAATTCCGAATCTCACCTTATCACTCTGAAAATTTTGTCGTGGTTTTCATCTTCGAATCTTCGTTGTACAGTCCACTTTCCCCCTATAAATATGCTCTTTGAATTTCTTTTCGTACGATTCCTTCATCCTACAAAATATACTTGCTGCCTGGGAAGGAAGACGTGTGACGGCATGGTAATCAACGGTCAACCAACTTGCACCCAACATCCATGGTCGACTGCGCGACAACGTCAAGGCGACTTCAAGGGCACACTTCAAGTCTCAAGACATGCACCTCTTTGCTTTTAAACCCAGCCTGATCCGCTGGATTCATTAAGACTGTTGATTTCGCAGATTCCGCCCAGAGGATGGGTGGATCAAAGAACAGCAGGACTTTCAGCGGTCATCCAACACCTTCAGAATGTTATGGATAGCCGTCGCCGTTTTCCCACTGCCCTCAGCACTCTCCCTTGCTTGCTGCCAACAAACAAACAAATCGTTCAAATAGCGGCCAGGCTTTCTCCGAACTCTCTTGTTTCTCGAACCACAACCATCTCTTCGGATCCGCTTTCTCGCTTTCTCTCTGGACGTCACCTTGCTCTTTGGGTATGCACCTCTGTCGTCTCGCTTTGAAATGTTGTCTGACCGATGCTACTTCGCACATTGGCTCCTCGCCTAGGTTAGAAATGTGTGTGTCCATCTCGTCGTACCATCTCTCATACCTTATGTCTCTCTTTGACCACTAGGCCTCCTCCGACCTGAAATCAACACGACTACCACGGTGACAACTGCAGCGCCCCGTCGGAACTACCCAGCAGACGCGGGCCCTTCGGGTATCAGCAAGGACGTTTATACAGCCGTAACGGAGCGCGCTTTGGCTTTTCCCTAGGCGAGCCGCCTTGCTGACGAACCAGGGGAGTCTTGGTCATTGTGTTATCTCCTCGACTAGACCCGAGGCCGAGGGTGGTACGTCGGTGCTTCGTGCTCGGCGAGCCCTAAGACGCCGATTGAAACAATGGGTGTCCTACTCTGCTGCTGGGCTCCAGTGCTACGGCGGACGCGGTTCTGATCCTTCACCAATTCGGCGCACGCCTTCGACCCTTTCATCGAGGTTGCTTTTGTTGTTCTCCTCCTGTATTCATTCGTTTCCCTTTCGCTTATTGCTTTCAGGCTGGACGACACGACGTATATCGCCTTCGGTCATTCGCCAACTCGGCTCGACTTTGACGGGCGGGAGTAGAGGGCTGAAGGGAGATTGTTGGTGGGGTCGAGGGATTTTTTTGTTGTTCTCTTCGCATGTAGTGGAAGAGGTCTCGGGGACGGGTGGACCTGCCCTCGCGTACCCCTTATCGTAGGCCCCGAGCTCGAGGCGAAAGCCGAACAAGTGCGCGAAAATAGCCATTTTCTCACAGGTAGTTTCTTTTTGTACCTTTGAACGAATTGCATTTGTTACTCGGCTGCATCGAGCGAACGGACAAAGCAAAAATATAACTTGTTGATTGAACTAATAGACAGCGTACACGGGCTCAAAGTAATAATATATGGTCTGAATCATGTAAATGTAGGTATGTATGTAGGTCCTTCCGTCATTCAAGAGAGCAAGGATGCGACGTGTTGCAGGCGGGACGAACAGGAACATTCCAATGTCTCGCTCGACCTTCATGCCCTCGGGAGTGCACTTCAAACGCCGAACCCTCCCGGCCTTTGCACACCACGTATACACCAAGCTTCGGCGAGCGAACGCGCCTCATCGGCGTTCATGCACGGCACCACCTCCCCACTGCTCGTTCGGAGTATAGCGGTGCGACTGTTCAGAATTCGACGTCGTTCCACTCTCCCCCTCTTGAAGTCATCTCAAATCTTGCCAGGCTCCACCGTGTCCGCGCCGTTGCGTATCGAGCGACGGCGGGGAGTCACGACCTTAAGCGCTTGAGATTGGGCTTGGAATGCTAATATCAGTATGAGCGCTGCAGCGGGAGGTAGTGGGATTAACGGAACCGGTGCAGCGCTTGCATACATACTGTGGTCCGAGCGGCGCATCCGAGTCATTCCCTGATCCTGATGGGTTAGAAGGTGCGGTAGAGTCCATCTCCAAAGAAAAATTGCTGGACACCAGGATGACCGCGGTTATGTTGGCACGCTGACTGGGTGTTCCTGCCTGCGCGTCGGAGTCTCAGTCGCATCTGCACGATTTCATGACATACCATGTGCAGTCTCAGACCGATAGTCCCGCAGAATCAGGCCTTGTAGAGGAATATAACACGCAAGACCGCAAGGTCCACAAGGAACTGCCATAGAATTTTCAATTCACGTCGGTTTCGCCATCGAGACATAAGACCATTTTGAGTATGAGACCACTGAGCTTGCACCGATGGGTTTTCTTGCCTCACGGCGTGTCAAAGCGACATCAGGAAAACACAAAGTTGCCGCATAGCTCCAGATAGCACCACATAGAAGCCATAGTGGCCATAGCAGATGGGCCAACTTTATAGAAAGGTGGGAGGGGGGGGGGTCAAATCTATAGACACCTATAGACCCCCATAGCTCTCATGTTGTCTATCATAGTAGCCATAGTAGCCATAGCCATAGGGCTCACAGCACCCATATTTCAGCCAAGAAGCAAAAGTTTTTTGTTCACCCTACTACCCTTTTGACCTATTGTTTCTAATGATATTAGATCTGATCAAAGGAAATCCGATTCATCTTATCTTATGTACTATACTAAATGCAACTTGAGTCTTGTAAATAAATGCTAGTACGGGGAATTGAACTCTGGACCCTCGCGCGAACTAAGAAAATCTTAAAGCGACAAAATAACCTCTACACTAAAGTAACCACAGAAAGCTGTGGTGCTTTATGTGATACTACAGTTGTTCTGCCTCCCAGCACCATTGAGGTCCTCACTCATCTCAACTATTCTTTTGGTGTGTTATGTTTAAAGTAGTGGTAGGCAACATAACCATAAACCATGATTGTGGTTGATGTAGCCAAAACCCATCCTTGCAGGTCACCAATCTAAAAATAGACCCAAAATGAAACTTATAGAGCCGAATGAGAGCTGCAAGACTCATTAAGATTATTTTTCAAGAACTGGCTTTGTTCAACCATGAATTGTGAGATACTTTCCTGGAAGCAGTGCCTTCTCAGGAATTGGATCCTCCTAATCAGGTCTGAATATGCAAGGTTGGCAAATTGTGTTCAACCCAGTTGAGTTGAGTTATCCCATAAGTGATGATAAGATTAACTACATTAAAAGCTACAGCTACTCATAGACCATGATAGTAGGCAATAAAAATTGATGGACTGGCATAGTTCACCATAGATCAACATAGCAACCCAAGACACTTTCATAGACTCCCATAGATCCCTCTGATGTTTATAGCTCATTATAGCTCATTATAGCTCACCATAGCCCACTATAGTGCTCGGGGTATCTCATAGACATGCATAGCACCCCATAGGCCCCCATAGCTGCCCTTTCGTCTATGGGGCAACTTTGGATTTTCCTGATGGACGCGGTTGCTTGCAGATTGTCAGGCCTGGATTAACCTGAGATTTGAGATTCCTGAAGACTGGACTATGTTGCGAGACCTGAGGCAGTACTATCATTGCCCTACCTTTGCAAAATATTTTGATGGGCATTGTGCGTGAGCGTCTCACCTCGGATTTCTGCTAATTTTGGTATTTATGGAGCCATACATATGAATCCCTCACTTGAATATTTTCACGCATATTGGTGGCCTGTGGAGGAAGCCATGAGGTTGCCGAGTCGAAAACCTCAAAACCCCACCTTTGCACACCTCAGGGTACACCGCCAAAATTACGTAAAGGGCCTTTAAGGGGGGTTATTTTGTAGTAAAATAACCCCCCTTAAAGGCCCTCATCCGCCAGGCGGACATGTCATAATTATGATGTCATGTCCGCTTTGGGAAACATGCGGCTGGCAGACGGCACCCACCCCGCCCTACACTGGCTATACCTGCTGCCGTACCATTTGCCAGTGCTTCCCTCGTGTCTCACTATCATACCCACTATATGCAGTCCTTCTAAGTTTGATTTGACCCAAAAATCAGCCCATTGCACACTGTGCCGGACATACCTGCTCACCACCTGCCCACCCTCAATCGTGCCGCCTACCGCTCCTTCCTTGCATCTCCGGCTCCCCATTGTGTCTATGCATTTAAGATGATCTTTGCAACCCTGCTAGATGCGATTCGACTCAAAATTCAGTGTGTAGAACACCATGGCGGACACATCCGCCATCAATTGCAGACTTGATTTTTTGTTGAATTTTCAAGGCTCTGGTAATTCAATCCCAAAGGCTATCTTCTAATTGATATCTTACTTACTTACAGGTGCATTATGATCGAGTTCTGGCTCGTGAAGCATAGCGGCAGATGTGTCTGCCACTTGAATTTAACCCTGGCTTTTTCATCATCTTCATTGCTTTCATCCTGTACTTGATGCAGCTAGTTTTCACCTGACAGCCACCTTCTATCCAAGCCCAATTCACCCAGTTTTGTCTTGCTGGTTCATGGCGGCAGGCACATCTGCCACTCACCTGAGCCCTGATCTGTAGGTTGTATTCCTCAGTCTGACCTTACATTTTGAGGCTTTGATTAGCTTTTCAATGGGTTCTTCTTTTCAGATTTAAATTCACCGAGTTTCAAACACTTAGCAATAGTGGCGGACACATCCGCCTCTACTGTTTGATGGAACTTCTGATTGTTTTACAAATTCTCTGTTTCATTTGCCTCTCACCTTCCACCTCAGGCTAGCCTAATTTTCTCAGTCTGTTCTTCTATTGGAGTGACTTGTTTTCCTCAAGCTGCTCCTTGCTCTAGATGCCATGTTACAGGAATGTCTCACTTGGTATTTAAATGAATTGTTTGAATTTCATGAAGTGTACAGCAGCCAGGAGGAAGTAAATCCCAGGAATGGTAACTGAAACACTCAAACATGCAGAAACCGAAAAAAACTGGTTGAATCAGCAGGTGGCGGATGTGTCCGCCACACATTTCCACAGTTGCATTATATACTTTTATGACCTGGAGAGCCCAAAACAGCATGAATCTGAACAGCTAACTGGTCGGGTCAAGGTTACACCACCTCTATCCACAGTTTTGACATATGGAAGGATTGCTACATCCTTACCAGGATTTGGACTTGGATGTTTTCCTTTCTGATTCTATCTCTCTGACCTCCAAAACAATTAGCTGCTGCTCTAATATGCACTTATCCGTGCAAGAGACTTGTTAGATGTGTTTGCACTATTGGCGGATGTGTCCACCCACTTTCAACATAGTGGCAGATGCATCTGTCCACCTTTTATGTAAGTGGTGGATGTGTCTGCACCAGTGGCGGATGCATCCGCCAACCCTTTATGTAAGTGGTGGCACGAGTTTACCTCACCTGCTCAACCAATCAGGAGCCATATAAACCTCCATCAAATTTGTTTTTTTTACATTGGACTCATTTCTAAGGGTTTCAACATATCTCTGGGGTGGAATATGGTTCTGAACCCTCTCTGGTTTCAGTCTGATTTACTTCAGATTTTTGCGCTGGGTATGATATTGTGTGCATGAAACTAGCTGGAAAGTCAACAAGATTTACAGTTGAATCCGGTGCAAGTATGCACCAATGGGGTGCATAGGTGTCACCAATAAGACAAAATTATGAAATAAATCAGACTGAAACCAGAGGGGGTTCAGAATCATATTCCATCCCAGAGATATGTTGAAACCCTTAGAAATGAGTCCAATATAAAAAAAAACAAATTTGATGGAGGTTTATACGGCTCCTGATTGGTTGGGCAGGTGAGGTAAAGTCCTGCCATCACTTACATAAAGGGTCGGCGGATGCATCTGCCACTCGTGCAGACATCCGCCGCTTATATAAAAAATGGGCAGAGGCATCTGCCACTGGCATGTAGCTTGTTTTAGATGTCTATGAGATAAAATAAACAGGTTTTCAGATTCCAAATTAAGAGAATATGGTGTACATGATAACATTTAACTGTTCCCAAAACATTCAGAAATTCCATCAATGTTATGATTAGGGCTGCACGCCGTGCCC
This sequence comes from Mycena olivaceomarginata, assembly GCA_029378375.1. Taxonomy (NCBI): domain Eukaryota; kingdom Fungi; phylum Basidiomycota; class Agaricomycetes; order Agaricales; family Mycenaceae; genus Mycena; species Mycena olivaceomarginata. Next base: position 89,996 of record JARKIC010001204.1, read on the forward strand.
GTCGCGCCGGTTCTACAGGGTCCAGCAACAGTCATGCCCTCCCATTCCGTGGGCTCTTTTGCTGCATTTTTCACGGCCGTTCCCGTCGACGGGTCGACAGGTCCTGAAAGCACGCCATAAACAGTTGAATATGCCGTGTATGCCTTTTGTAAGGCATGTTCTGTGCAAAGGTAAGCCCAATACACAATTTGGGACACATCTTATGAACTTACTTGTGAGTTTTAACAGGCAAAATTACGGCCGTCGTGTGACGGACCGTTCCCGTTCAGGTCCCGTCGAAACGATGGCCATGCCCGTGACGGGCACGGTGTGCAGCCCTAGTTATGATTCCTGAATTTGATCATATTGCATCTGGAAGGAAGCAAGATGCCAGTAGCTAGAAAGCCACAGAGACCGATTAAAATTCAACCAAGAATCAAGCCTACCATCAATGGGCAGACTAGTCTGCTTATTGTTCCAGGCCCTATCCAGATTTGAGCCAAATCAAACCCAGAGAGGACGAAGTGATCAGACTGGATGCAAATATATACTGGCACAAGAGGGGAACAGCGGTGCATAGTAGCACAGCAGCTACTGTGCCAATTGATGGTGGGGCAGACTAGTCTGCCCATTGTTCCAGGCTCCGAATATTGAGCCAAATTGAACCCAGAGAGGATCAGATCAGACTGGATGCAAAAAAAAATACTGCCACAAGAGGGAAAACAGTGGTGCTTGGTAGGGCAGCAGGCACTCTGTCCGAACCGCCATTAAGCACCTTCCAATTTGGGACGACCACAGCCACCCTGCCGGCGGCTCATCTGGCAGAGCTTGAACTTGAAGCCGTGGTGAGCCGCATGCCAAACAACTGTCCTCCTTCCTCTTCCTCTCCCACGACCGTACCAACGTCTTTCCTTTACGAACCCCGCCCAATGCGATGCCTCTTTTCACGAACCACCACGCAATGCTCATCAATGCCCGCCACGCTCTCTGTCCGGAGCCGCTTTGTACGCAATTTCTGCCCGCTCCCCGCCAATGCCAGTACGGACACAACGAAGGGGAATACTACGTTGCTGTAAGTTCCAGCGTGTTCTTTCTTGTCTCGCTCTTTCTCGTTGATTTCTTCCTCTCGCCCTGTACTAAACTTATCTATCCAGTGCTTCAACAAAGCCCATGGGCCCCGTTACAAATTCTGGGATATTGGAGTGCACCCTCGCAACGCCGCCCAGCAGAAAACCGCTCCACTTCCCACTCCGCTCTCCTCTACCCAGACAGCCACTGCGAAACCCCCGCCCCGCCGAGCGTCAAATGTATCTCTTGCACACGTCTAGGAAATGCCCAGTGCGCGATGCGCCGCTGCAAGGTCTGCTGTCGCAGCCTTGCAACCTCGCGTTGCCGGATTCACGAGACACGCCCACCCGCTCTCTCCACCAGCACCCACAAAATTCTGTCTTGCTGAAGCCGCTGCCGCCTTCCCAGCGCCGCCCCGCCGCCAGCCGGAGCTTCTGGACACCGAAGCCACTGCCGCCTTCCCAGCCCCGCGCCGCTGCCAGCACGAACTGCCGCACCAACGTCTCGCCCGACAGCAGGAGGCAGCAGCGCGCCTGGCTGCGCTGACACCGCTGCCCCCGTCACCGACGCTGTCGCAGGAAGAACGCGACGAAGCACTTGCCCTATGTCTTGCCCTTGGGACGTCGCCCCCCGCCGTCCATCACGACACCACACACTTGGCGTATCTCTCTCGTCTCCTGGATCCACTGTGGCGAGGCCAGCACGACCGTTGTCCAGGACGTTGCTAGCTGGGCGGTGACGTGGCCGACCATCCACCTCACCGACCTTTCCCCCTTCCTCCTCTTCCCCGTCCACTCCCGTCTGGATACCTACTACGACTTTTTCAACTTCCGCATAGGCCAGTGGGTGGCCATCCCCCAGGCCTACGCCTTCGACGTCGCCACAGACGAGCCAGTACTTCTCCGCCGTGTGGGCATGGTCGCCGAAGACGAGGACAATGTCATCGCGTCCTTTGCGCACTTTGTCGACTGCAACTTCTACCCCGTACAACTCCCCGCCGCCGTCAGCCGCAAGCGCCACCGCGCGATGACCCCCACGAGCCGTGCGACGACGCCGACGAGCAGGCGACTCAACAGAGGCGCAAGATCAAGAACGAGCCCGCTGACTCCTCATCCGACGAGCTCGAGGTCAGCGAGGCTCACGTAGCATCTTCGAGATGTGTGACACGAACATGCTCGTCGAAGCGTATGTGCTTTACCCTACCCCCTCCGTTTACTAACACAGCCTAGGTGGCATCACGTCCTCAAGTGGAAGTTCTTCTCGGCAAACGGAACCGTTGCGTCGACCACCTTGTTCACACCCTTGTGGAGCGGGTGGTCCCATACTATGCCTTGAAACAGCAACGCCAAGACCTCAACTTCGAGGGCCCCGATATTGAGATCAAGAAGCGGATGGACATACACAAGCGCGCAGAGAAGTACCACAAAGATCAGATCGAACACGTAGAAGACGCAAGATACCTCATCGCCTCGCAGTCGCAGCCCTCAAGAAAGTATGACGTCGACGTAGATGCTTACAGCTGCAATTGCCTCGACTTCCCCCTCATCTCCTTCTGCAAACACATGGCCGCGGTCCAGCGCCTCTTTGAGCCTGTCTTCGACGGACCTCAGCCCTCATCATTCCTTCCCACATCTCCCCCTTCCCCGACACCGCCCACAACTGAGCACACCTCCACATTGCTATCTGCGCCGCCGCCATCCCAACGTTCTGCGCTTATGGAACTGGCCATTTTGATGGATGTCGCCTCTGCTCGGCTCCGGAAAGCAGGCCGCAAGGAGCTCACAATCCGTCGCTAATCTCCAAGCGGCGCTGCAAGCCTTGCTCCTGGAGACGGACAACAGTGGTGTCCTGCCGGCATCGACCCACGTCCCACGCTCATCCGACTGGAAGGCGACGCAAGAGGCAATGATGCCCAATAGGAAGACTGGGAGCAAGCCGCGCAAGTCGACCATCGACAGGTCATACAGCGCTGGGGCAAGCAGCGGGAGCAAGGTCAAGTCAAGCGCCATGGCGGCAAATGATAAGTGGCGCAAACTTAGGTATGTGTTTGCTGTCACTGCCATGTCTAACTGACTTCATTACTAGCCCGCCGTCCCCCTCCTCGTATGTTGGCGCCGCCTTCCACGGCACCCGCGACATTGCGCCCTGCACACCTGCCAGCGCACCCCTTTGCTGCAACCCAGCCTCAAACATCGCGCGCGGCACCGGCGCCATCAAGCTCGCAACCACATTCTACCTCTCAGACCTTCAAATTTGTATCGTACGTACCGCCGAAATACAATTAGTTATGTAAATTCATAGAAATGTATTAATACAAGTTGTTTTGTACCTCTTACATGTGTAGTAAAGCTTGTTTGTGGTATCGCTTGACTTAGAGATTCTTGGCTTCATTTGAAACTCCGCCGAGTGAGCCGTCGGCAGGGTGGCTGTGGTCATCCCAAATTGGAAGGTGCTTAATGGCGGTTCGGACGCAACTGGCAGCAGGTACCGAGCTAATTGTCGGCAGGGCAGACTAGTCTGCCCATTTTCCAGGCTCTGAATTTCGAGCCAAATCGAACAATGAAGAGATCAGACTGGAGAACACATACTAGCACAAGAGGGAAGACAGTGGTGCACAGTAGAGCAGCAGGTACCATGCTAATTGTCGGCAGGGCAGACTAGTCTGCCCATTGTTCCATGCTCCGAATTTCGAGCCAAATTGAATGATGAAGAGATCAGACTGGAGAACACATACTAGCACAAACGAGGAAACAGTGGTGCATAGTAGAGAAGCGGGTACCGTGCTAATTGACGGTGGGGCAGACTAGTCTGCCCATTGTTCAGACGTGTTTGTGCAGCCTTCCCTGTGCTGAATTTTGACTGAAAATGAACCTAAAACAACTGCAAACATTAGCCAGGACACTGATAAGAAATGGTGAGCAACGGGTATGGTGCTGATTAAGGCAGGCGGGTGCACCCGCCAGCTGCATGTTTCCCAAAGCGGACATGACATCATAATTACGACATGTCCGCCTGGCGGATGAGGGCCTTTAAGGGGGGTTATTTTACTACAAAATAACCCCCCTTAAAGGCCCTTTACGTAATTTTGGCGGTGTACCCTGAGGTGCCTTTGCAAAAATGATGGCCCGCCAAATTGGCAGGCCATCATTTCTGATGGATTTCATCAAAAATCGACACTCGATTTCCCTTTGGACTCCCATCCCAGTCATCAGCTCCAGAAACCACATAGGAAGGCTCGTGTAGGACATATAAACATACCATCTTTATCTCAAGGCATTTGACTCAAAATTGCGAATGATAGATCGATTTTTTACAGAGGTAGGGCCTTTTGCAAAGGTAGGGCAATGATAGTAAAACTTGAAGCTGGTAAGGACAGAAAGAAAGTATTGATCCGACTCATCAGAGTTCGTCCGAGTGCTGTGCCGATGACCTGCCAAGATTGATTTAACCAAAACAGGACTTGGACAAGTTGACTCGTGAATCTGTGTATTCAGAGACCCGCCAATTCGTTTTATGTGACCGAGAGAAATCTCGTGTTCAAATCCAGGCAAGGCTGAGCAACATCGGACTCAGACGTTCAGGTTTTGTCGGTGATGTGGTTCAAATTGTCCGTCCTCGTTCTGGGGTCGGGAGTGAGTTTTAAGGCTGCAAATAGATAATTCCGAATAGAGTCTTAAATAGAGCCCAAAATAGCAACCGACTCAGAACCGAAATGCAGACAATTGCTTTGGGTCCTGATTCTTGGGAAACAGGGTCATATCAAGCCAAGTACGAGTCAAAACACATATGGATCGTTTTTAAAACTGAAAAAGGGCGATATTCTCCGTGTCGAGTTCGGTGGGTTTAAATAACGCTCTCAGCTAAAACGCATAATCAGGTATGATGTGGAGGCCGACGACGAGTACTCACTGTCGTTGAAGGGATGGAGGGCTGTTTGCAACTCAACGTCAGTTGCAAGGACACAAAATCAAAACTCACGATCATACGGCTGTTCGGGATTGGATGTGAGAACGAGACAGCAACAACGAGAGTTGCAATGGGGCACGCACAAACTTCCTCACAGCCACGTCGCCAGCATAATCAAACGAGTTCGGCTGCATCACGGTCTACATCCGAGGTCAAAGCCAAAAGAAAGGCACATGCGGAAGACGCACAAGATTGGCTAGGCCAGAAGGCATTTCTACACCGAAATTCTTGACTAGTTGGACACCGGAGCAGTTGTAATTCACTTTGACCATTTGACGCGTAGCTCGAGAAGCATCATTGAGAAGGTAGTTACCTGAGAACTCCGTGATAAATATGAAATGCGCGGGGAAAGAGTAGAATCCTACGTGGAGAGATGATGAAAGCCGATTGTGCGGTTGTGAAAGTGTTTGGTAGATCTCCTGTGTGTGGTACATGATGCATGCCGAGCTGTGGATCAAAGACTTGAGCCGAGTTTAGTCTTGTAGCAATCAGGGCCCGATTGTTGGGCGGCTGCCTGATTACGCAATCAGGTGGCTGTGCCCACGGCGTTTCTTTCCTTACTTAGTACCACAATGAATACAACATGAATATACGTAAAATAATCTGTACAGTTTCATGAACTGAAATTGATGATATCCTCCAGCAAGAATTAAGTGTTTTGGCTAGCCAATCCTTCAATCCATGATCAAGCAAAAAAATGATTAGATAATCTGTTGTTCGCAAATCTATCCGATATCATCACAATAGCTGTGCCAATCGCTTAGGTGTAAGGGAAGGTTTGTCTCATTAGAAGGACCTCTACATGCTCAAATATTTGCAGAATTATTGCCTAAGAAGGGGCCTTAGAGCAAGGCCGCAAAATATTGATGGGTCGGCCAACAAGATGGTCGTGTTTGCTAACAGACCCTATATTGATACTTACTTGTTCGTCATCAATATAGGGTATCTGTTACAGAGACTAAGCCGAGTTCAGGAATGAATAAAGTGGCGCAAACATTCAACCATCTGGTTGGGTGGTGAGTAAGGGAAGGAAGAAATGCTCAATCACGACTCACACGACAATATCGGTTTGGTTCAGAGATCTACCTTGGATAAGGCAAAGCCTGAGAGGAATCAAATAAATAATCGTTGGGCCTACTGTTGAAGAACGCCGCGAAATCGACGAGGGGATTCCCTGAGCGAAGTTCAATGGAGCCAAATGAGGAGAAACAGTAGGTTAATTGCCAGGATCATAGTCATTATTCGGATGGGTGGCGCGAACTTCGGTGTCCTTCTGTTTGGTGATGTACAGAGAGTGGGTGGCGAAAGCTTGCGATTTGAGAAGGTCTGAACTGTTTCAACCCATATTTAATAGGAGTTCATGGAGCAAGCTTAAATACATACCTGTTCTCGATCGTGAGGTGCATTCCGGCACCTCCGCGTGACGGGGAAATCCTATATCCCCTGGGTTCTCCGTATTTATTCAACCTGGAACCGTTAGCGGCATGTAATATCTGTTTGAAACGAGACGCACATGTCGCTGTTCTCGACCAGGAACATGTCGGCACCATTCTGTGGCCAGAACTATCCGATTTAGATCGGGTAATGGCAGGACAAATGCAACAGCCAACCAGTTTCGCCTGGTCCTCATTTTCCACACGCTCTCGTACTAGGCGCATGGTGGAACGCGTTTTGTTTGCCCATGGATATTTGACTTGGGCAGGAACGATCCTGTGCTTCACAAATGTGTTGTCAGTCCCGAGTATATCCATGTCGACCTAGAAAAATGCTAAGGGCTCGACAATAGCTCAGCTCATGCAAATGTTTGCCTTCCAGTTGAGGGAATGGTCGTGCATGCTTCCGCTCAGTGCATCGTGGATTTGATACCCTGGGCGCAAATGAGGTGACAAACCACTCGCGGAAGTTCCAAAATATTGATGCTAACCATAATCATTGTTTTTGGCGTCTGATCACGGAAAAGCTGGTCTCGGTGTACTTGGGGAGAGTATGCAATCCACCACTCACAGTATGCAGATTGGATGTATCCTGAGGCGCGGACGATACAGTGGTCTCGATGGATCCATCAAGAGCGAACTGTTAAAATCAGGGAAAACCCGAGGATTCGCGAAGAATAAAGCATACGACATAGTCAATCTGGATGGAACAGTGCGTTAATAGGGAGTATTTGGAGTCGTCCGAGCACAAACATTATAGTCTTAGTCTTTGAGATTATATCAGGGCCAACAGATTAGGAATACTGTTCTTACTTCCAACAGTCGAAACAGAACGCAGCGTGAAGACAATGTTCTTGGTAAGGGCGAGGTACTTCGATGTGCTGGTCGGAGATTATTAGTGACCATTGGATGCACTGAAGAGTAAACCAACGAGTGTCTCTGCATCGGATATCCGGCATCACTTTCAAATAAGCAGATATTGTTGCGGTGAGTGGTTGAGATCTCCACAGCGTGGAAAGTTGTGTTCAGGACTAAAACACCTCAGTGAGATTTTTGTGAAAACTCACAGTGTGAATAGGCCGGACAGTCGTACCCGGGAAGGAGCTCGAATGCATATGGACCCTATCCAAAGAATTCTAGCAAAGTGTTCATGGATAGGGAGAAGACTCGCGAAACCGTAGAGTGTGTCCAGATAGGCTGTTCCGCTCTGCACTGGATCGTTCCCGGCACTGTAAAATGTTTCAAACCGATTTTTTTGTGGAACGTGTGGCTAACTAGTGCGCTACGGCTTCCTGGACTGTACGGGGAACATCAGAGCTGAATCTCTTCTCCAGAGAGAAGCGACGCACGACCCAGCTCGTAGATAATGCGGTCTCCCTTGTACTTGATGTCGAACAAACGCACTATACGGCATTAGAGCAGAACTGCTGCCATGATGGATGGCTACGCACCTCCGGTGTCCCTTGTAAACGTGACTGGTCAACGGCGTCAGCTGAGGTACTATGTTACGGAGTCTCGGAGAGAAATTTACAGTAGAAAGAGAAGTCCATCCATTCAATATATCTGAAATTTTTTCCTTAGTCTTTCAAACGGAGTTGCTGTGTTTGGATCATAGACCCGTACTTTTGTGTTTCGTCAACGGAGAAACGTTGGCCTTTGTAACTTTGGGATTTTTACGGGCCTGGTGTGGGGTACATACCGCTGGGTTGAATGGCCAAAGGCAGAGCGATATTGTCTCCAGGTAAGAAGTCTCCGACCTTCCCACGCAACTTTCACTACGTTCCGACGGCGGAACGTAGTGTTTTTTAAGATGAAATCAAAAGTCAAGTCGTCCACATACCCGATCCGAGCCTATCCAGCTTCCCGGCAAATTCAGCTCGTATTTGACGAAGTCCGGAGAGCCCCATGCTTCTCTGAGATCTTCAGTAGTCGGATAGAATATGCTGTCAGGTGGGGGGTGAGTCTGCAAGCCCCACGAGCGACGCAACTCACTCTCCGTGAACCCAGCCGAGGACCTTCTATTTGGACGAGTCCCGGCCTATAATATCACTCTTGAAGAACAGTCCTTGGGGCAGAAGGGTCTCGCCTGCCATAAACAGTTATGTACGGTCGAGATGGGAGGATCTGAAAAGCTTACCATCGAAAAGCGCGTTGTCATCTGCGGGATAGCACCAGTAGGTGTTCCACAGGATAATGCGCTCTTCTCCGTCAATTTCTTCCCTCCAGAGCGGGTCGATGCCTGTTAAAAATCGTGCTCAGATCCACGCAGCATTCGAGGAACATCGAAAATTGAACCCACCCCAAATATCAAAGTCATCGTCGTCAGATCCGGTTGCAGTCTGCGGAGCGATTGAGTACTCTGTTTTCGCGAATAATAAAGTTACTAACGCCATTGAGTAGATCAAGGACAATGTCAGCGACCGTCTAAAACTACTATCAGTGCGGCGGCCGGCATGGGATTTAGGAACTCTGGCAAAAACTGACGGCAGTGACGTCGAGGTTCCACTGGGTCAGCAGTTCCTCGTCTTTGGCACAGTTTTGTGAGTCTGGAACACGAACGACAAGTATAACTAAACAGACCAGCATCCGCTCGTGGTGACCCAATCGAAGCTTGCGTATGCTGTTTTATTGGAGATTGGAAGCGGTCCAACTACGAATTCTTGGACATATGGCTGCCCAACAAATAAGTAATTGATTGCACGGGGGACAATATACCGTTCAATCACCTCTTCAGTCGCACCGAAAGCGATCCGTGCGAGAGCGAATCTGTCAGGGGCGGGACCTCCGTTATTAAGATACTGAAGGGCATCTTCAAATGATATCAGGTGAACGTTACCCGCACGAAGAATGAATGGCGCTTGCCTGTTTTATTTGGCTGGACGAGATCCACCATCTCGATTGCATTGTCCCCTGTCAGCGACTGTTAGCAAATAAATCCTGGACGTGATGAAGAACAGAACAGGCGCCAGCTTTTGCGGCCGCAGTAAGATTTCAATCTGTTTGATTGTGGAGGAAGCTGATAACCGAGGCCTGGTGCAGTCAGTTGGCTTATAATCGCATATGGAACGATGAGGAAACCAACCGCTTCATCGTCAGTGAGGCTGTCGAAGATATTGGGCTTTGTCGCGACAGAAACTCGATTGAAAGCAGTCGAACTACTTGGTGGAGAGCACTCTGAAGATACGACCTCAAGAAACCTAGCCTTCTTGGCCCAGTTTTTGCTGGATTTCAAACGGGCATGTGGCCCAGCAACAGCAGAAGAGAGCGAACCCGCGGGGAAGAGGATGACGGAAACAATCATCATGGATACTTGTCGAAACAACTGCCATGCCACCAAGCCCGTGTATATGTATCGGTGGGATCGAATCTAGAAGAATTTTGATACGATTTCTGGAATTCGTCGGTGGCGTCAAATCGGAGACATACTTAACCTGAATTGAAGTCTGGATTAGATTTGTTTTTATCCAGGACATGTTGCTTCGGCGTACGGAGACGGCAAAGGCGGGGAGTATTTCGCTCATTTGCAAAGTTGAAACGCCGAGATAGCAGCTCCACAGTGTCATCTTGATTTAAGTAGGTCAAAGAGTTTAGCGCCTGTTTGAAAGATCTGGAGACTGGGAGCAAACTGGGAGGCTAGGAAAATTGAAGGATACCACCGGTAAGGGATATCCAGATCAGCACACTGGGAGCTCGGCATTGGGGCGAAGAGAGGGAGGATCAAGGGAGGATGCAGATCAAGTTACCGGAAGCTGCGGATCCGAGCTCGCCCTTTGTCCGATCCATTCCGAGTAGCTTTAGGTGATGCCCAAGTCCTTCGATTCCGTCAGCTCTTCTTTCCAGGAGATCTACCCAAAGACTTGAGAAATCAAGGAACACGGAAACGATTTCCGTCCTTGCAGTAATATGGGCCGAACTCGAAGTTGGTCTTCCATTGACCAAAAAATCACTCGAAGAGCGTGGCGGCCGAACCGAAACAATCGAGGTTGCCGTCGCGGAACAAACGAACACCTGGAGGCGGAAAGACTTCTATAATTGCCAAAAGTTGCAAACTTCTCGAGCTTCTCGATATGGTTTCCTCCAAGTCAATCCGTTGGGTGAATTTCAACTTGAAACCTTTATTTTGGGAGATACTAGGAAATACTAGGAGACACTTAACTGGTACATACATGTGCGAAGCATGCAGATGCAGATCGAGCCCGCTGGTGAGAATTGTCTAAAATTGGACGCAACAACGCCATCCCGTGCCATCTGTGTCGAGGGTTCGCATGACAGTTCCGCGTGATACACGGAGCGTTCTGTTTCAAAATTGCCGTCCTTTGCTCCCACATTTCGTCATGTGGCACCGCATCTAGGATTCTGGTTAAAAGGAATGGCAGATTCGACACACATTTCTCCAACATCCCTCCAACATGGCATCCCTTCATCATCTGCGACGACTTTGTGCGATTGCAGCTACTGTGCTCTGGACGGTCTCATTTGCGGGAGCCCAAACATCTCCAACCATCGATCTGGGCTATGCGCAATACCAAGGTGCAGTCAACACTGCGAACAACATCACTCACTTCCTGGGAATCCGATATGCTGCGGCACCCTTGGGTGAATTGGCCCCATATTCGACAGAGGAGTGGTTCTAATGAAAGAACAGGCGATTTGCGCTTCAGGGCACCGCAGGCCCCGGCCAACACGACCGGTGTACAGCCAGCCACGGCGCAACCCAATGAATGTTTACAGGCTCCGACGGGGCGGTCTCCCATCAACCCATTCGAAACGCGTGCGGCCGAAATTATCGCCACGGAGGACTGCCTGTTTTTGAAGTAAGTGTATGATCATTGAGAGCTGCTCAGAATATTACTGACAGTGGTCCAGCGTATATTATCCGAGCGATGGAGCAGGAACGCCGCTCGCAGATCTCCCAACCCTCGTCTGGATTCACGGAGGAGGGTACGAAGTTTCCGATGTTGAAATATAGTCAGCTCACTCGGAGTAACTAGTTATCTGGCGGGGGCAGCCAGCAGCTTCAACGGAGAGGATATTGTCCGCCAGAGTAAGAGAGGTGTTGTGGTGGTCCTTATCCAATACCGTTTGGGTGTTTTCGGCAAGTGTTTCTTTGGTAAAATGTCGGGTCGTATTCAACCAATGATTACAGGATTCCTTCCGGGCGCTGCGGTGAAGGAAAATGGGGCACTGAACGCCGGACTGCGTAAGTTCTTCGAATTTTGTGCCATTCTGATTCTAATGCTGCCCCAGTTGACCAAGATTTTGCCTTGCGATGGGTTAACCAGCACGTATGTTTTTTGTTTTATCAGTGCACCATTCACATCCAACTTATGGTTGCTTCAGATTTCAAAATTCGGAGGGGATCCCTCGAAAGTGACAATTTGGGGCGAATCAGCGGCGAGTCCCGTAGTCTCGTTCGTGTCCCGATCTAATTCCTTTGGATTCAGGCGCGGGATCCGTTCTGCAACAAGTTATTGCAAATGGCGGTCAAACGGAACCTCAGCTGTTCAGAGGCGCAATAACGAGTTCGACTTTCCTGCCTTCCCAGTACAACTTCAACGACCGGATTCCCGAGGTGATATTGGTATTTTCTCCATCTGCTTCATTCTTCTGAATATGTTCCAGCTACTGTTCAGCGAAGTCGTGGCCCAGACGAAGTGAGTACTGTTACATCCTGAGCAAGCGCCATACTGAATATAACAGCTGCACTACTGCAACGGATGCGATGGCTTGTTTACGGGCAGCCGACGCGACTGTGTTGGAAAACGCCAATAACAATATCAATGCTGCTGGTTTCTTCGGTACATTCCCGATGGTCCCAGTCGTCGACGGGGGTCTTTATCACTCAGCGGCCGATATTATCGTTGCTGGAAGGCAAGGTGAACGGGGTACGTCATTTCCCTCCTCGATAGAACGGATTCGTAAATGTCTCCACATTCAGGAGGCTCTTCTGGCCGTGACCAATACCTTTGAAGGCACCGCGTTCGTCAATCAGAGTGTGGTCGTAACAGCCGCACAATATTCGTTGGATCTCTTCCCGGGCTTCAGCACCGCACAAGCCGATACGGTTGGTTCCTTGTACGCTGACCTCGGCACCGAGCTGTTCCAAGTCGACGCTGTCCAAGGGGAATGTGAGTTCAACAGCGATTGCGAAGTACAGAGATAGTTAATTAACCCTTCAGCGATTTTCATTTGTCCCACGTACTATCTCCTGGACGCCTTCCCTGGGCGTTCTTTCAAGGTAACGTTCATTTTCTGAGCCTTCTTCATGAATGACTTGAATCATGGCAGGGCGAATTCGCAGTCCCACCAGGACTACACGGAAATGATGTCGCATACTATTTCCCCGGGTCCTCCACTCCGCCGTTCAACAATACCGCCTTCATCAACGCCTTCGCGCAGTCCTTCACCTCGTTCATAATCAATCTCGACCCCAACATCAAGGTCGACCCGACCACTATCACACCTCCGTGGAATAAGTTCAACATCAGCGACACGGAGATGCTATTCAATAGGACGGCAGCCGGTGTACCAGTCGTTCAACCGATAACCACTTCGGACGCTCTCCTCGAGCGCTGCAGGTATGTAATGCATCCGAGGGTGGTTCGATTAACGTTTATTCAACAAATGTTTGTTTAGGTTCTGGAACAGTGTTGGTAATCTTACTGGCCAGTGATAAAATCATACTTTGAATTGTGTTGTTTTGAGAATGTATTACGATTTCCGTGTATCCTGTATATCAACCCAGGCGAGCTCTGGTACAACTTACCGACTCACGGACCGGACCGCACCACGGCATTGAAATGCAAAAAAAAACTTCAACTTTCCATAAGCCGAGTGGGAATGGATGGTTCCGTTTCCGAAGGTTGAATTTGTGAGACGGCGACAAGCAGACCTTGGTAAGACTTATGTACATCATTGGAAGTTTCGGGCGATGGCAGCCTTTCCGCAATTGGGACTGCCGGATAATGTAATTTTAGCATGCCTTGAAGTAATTTCCTGACTCCACATGCACATACCGTGCGCATTACCCGTATGCTGCAAGCCTGCACCACAACTTCGACGGTACTGGTGCCTAGTCAGTTTTGCGACATGCGCATTGCATGGGTTGAAATTATTTGAATTATTTGCGGCACCGAATCTGATACCGCGCAATCTTTCCCCGTCGGCTCTTGCCGCTTTCTTCGGGCCTTCAAAGCGTTGGTTGAGCGGTGGTTTAAACTTCGACGACTTTTGCGGGCCGGCTGTTCCGCATTACACAACTGCTACGCAATCGGCTCCGGCAATCAACTTGCCAATAGGGGAAAGCTCGAGGCGTGTTGCTGGTTGCCATCTCTCTCTCAGAGCCTCCCTATAATACCCAATTCCTGCCTAAACGCCACGAAAGCTCCTCCTACCTCGTGTACTTCTCGCAGCTCACCGGTCATGAACGCTCTTACCCCTGATAATGAGGCCCCTCCAGCCTCACCGAATTCGTTCTCTAGCGACTCGGGCGCGGAGCGCGGCCAATTTACGGAGGCATTTGTGGACGCACCTCAAATCAAGGACCACCTAGCACTTCTACATTCCTTTGCGGAACTCAAGCGATCAGTTGAAGACATGGCCAACGATCCAGCGATACCATATCTTCCGACCGATAAGGAACTTCGCTGGTCATGGTTTGTCGGGCTCGCGGTCGAGCGGTCAGGACCATAGTGCTTGTTATATTTCAAGTTTTAATTTGGTTTACTCAGATTCGAGAAGTGGTGCAAGGCGCTGAAGCCGTCTCACTCGGAGACGGGACTTGCGTCGATATTGCCACCGCTTGACGTTCTCATGGCAAGTGCCTTTGAAATGATGTTCACCCAATACTCACAGATCTCAAGGTGTGGCACACCTACCTGCTGAACCCTGGGTCACTACTGCTCATCTAGTCTACCACAATGGCTGACGCCTCACTTCAGTCGGTATGCAGAAGACATCAATCGGATCGACGCGCTCAAAGGGCTTTATGAGGCCGGGGAAGCGCTCGCTGTGGCACTCGTGAGGCGTTTGTTGTAACTGGATCAATTTCTTACTTAAACCTAGGGCCGTGGATTCGGAGACCTGCTCAACGCTGAACCCTCTGAGGGGCGCGTTGAGAATTGGGTCCAGACGACTTCCACTCCGTTCGACCCTTTCCATTCCGCCGCTCAGGTCTTTGCCCGTGAGATTGTCTGCCCGAAGTGCATGGCTGTACATCACGCGCGTTCGTGGCCGCCGCTTTTCTCTTCGTGCTGTCTGACTTGCGGTGTAGCCTACATAACCGAGGAAGGAACAGGTTACCTGCAGAGCTTTTTCATGGAGTGCGGAAAGTGCACCTTCGAAATTACGCGCGATACGTTAGCGCTCCGCAAACTGGCGAGCGATCTGGCCAAGCGGGTCACCGGCAAGAACTCCTCTGAACTCCTTGCGTAGGTTCTTCTCACCGTTTCACTTCACTTCTGAATCTCGCCCTCGCTTCAGCGGAACTGTCCGTACACCGACCAATCTACAAGACATAGCCCGTGGACAGATCGTCAAACATGCCATGCTGAGCTCTTTCTCTCTGCGGCGCCCTGTGGCGGCAGGATCGGATGCAGCATATGTCGATTTTATCATGCAACAGGCAGACTACAAGCTGGATGTACTCAGGGAACTGCTGGCTTCGAAGATGAAAAACCATGGCGGCAAATTGTTCGTAACTTTATTGCTTATAGAGATCCCCGAGCTCATTCAATGGTTCTTAGAATCGGCAGGATTATGAGCGCGTATGTCGACGACAAGTTGTTCTCGGTCGAACTTGTGGGGGCCGTTCTGCGTCAAGGATTGTTCGTGGCCAAAATGTACAACTTGCAATGGACCAGGCCGGGGTTTTTCGACAGCGCTCAGGATCAAATTGTGCTTCAACACATCATTGTGAGATACCACGGGTAGGTTTCTTTTTTGCTTTATTCACTTCTGTTTTTTCGAAATTTAATCGTTGGCAGATTCCTCGACCTCATGTCCTCAGCACCGGGCTCTTTCTTTGTTCCAACGCTGCCAATTGACTTGGCATGGCACACCCACCAACTCATGGCCAGCCGGGTACGTGATATTGTGGCCATGTGGGTCATTGGCTTTACACCTTCCAGTATTCCAGAGACACCGTTAAATTTGTCGGTCGTTTCATCGACCAGTAAGTAGCCGCTTTGATTGTGCCCCTCTGCTAAATCACTCTCGCAGTAACGACAATGTGGATGAATCCAAACTCAGCGTGTCGTTTGACCTAACCCGGCGCGCATGGAAGGACCGGTTCGGGATGCAGTACACACCCTGCGGGTGCCCCCTCCCGGGGAAGACGATCGGCCAGCGGCTCGCGCATCTCGTCGGACACGGCACAAACCCCACGTACCTGGTCCCGCCCGAGAAGCTCGGGCTCGACGGATTGCGCGGTCTCCCGCACGATCCGGCGTTTTTGGTCGCTGTCCCGTTGCATACCGGGTGTAGATCTGGCTGTGGCAGCGGTTGCGGTGTGTTAACCCTTTGTTTTCGATAGATTGCTGATCAGTTTCGTAGGTGGTGGATGCGGCGGAGGATGTGGCGGCGGCTGCGAGGCAGCGTCGCTGGGAGCCGAGTGTGGATCTGGCTGTGGAAGTGGGTGTGGTGAGTTCTTTGTGCCAGTCGTTTTACAGACAACTTGCAGACCGGTCTTTTTAGGAGGAGGATGTGGCGGAGGATGCGAGGCAGCTTCGCTGGGAGCCGAGTGCGGATCTGGATGTGGCAGCGGCTGTGGTGCGTCGTTTTACCCTTGTTTTCTGACGACTTTCTGAGCATTTTTAGGCGGTGGATGTGGCGGTGGTTGTGAAGGCTCGGCGCGCGGGGCGGCGGAATGCGGATCTGGGTGTGGTACGGGTTTTCGTGTGTGTTTTTATACCATCCTAAATACACTTTAGGTGGAGGATGCGGCGGTGGTGGTTGTGGGGGTACGTTAATTTTTTCTCAGTCTGTCCTATTCTGCTCATACGCCTACTTAGGAGGCGGGGGTTGCGGAGGAAATTAAACGATCAGGCTCTTGTAACGTTTGAGCTCGTCGATTTTTTTTTCATTAAACAAAATGTTTAATCATGGTATAACTTTCCGTATCACTCGCGGCGGCAGTGACTCGGGTTGTGCGTTCATCTTTGGACAGTGTTTGGTCCGACACGTGCGTCATGTGACCGTGTCTTCAACTCCGTCGCCGTCACGTCTCCGACCTGATACTTAGCTTCTGGCTTTTCCTTCCGGCCTCAGATTCCACCGATTTGGCTGCCATTGCCAATTCTAGAGATGTCGACTTCGAAGAGTGTGAGCTCCTCTTCATCCAAGCTTCATCGCTCTGTTCATTCTAGATTCTCCACGTCAAAGTTCTCGCAGACAGTGTTTATCCAAAGCGCAGATTATACATAACCAAGTTCGAATTAAGTTAAGCCGCAACCTTACCAGTACTAGTAGATCACCTTAATATCGACCCAATATGGAAATCTGGTCCCAACAGCTCTCTCGTCCGTGCCACTTTGTTCCGATTCTCTGTGTATCTTGCATTGATCTTCAAGTTACACAACTGCTAAAGCTCCCTTTCGCCTCCTCACCGCCCGCGCTGGTGATATCTCGGGAAATTCTCAAGCTGCTGTACTACCCCGTGGGTTTGTGACAGTGTTGTCGCGAGTAACAGGTTCCGAGTCCGCGGTCTCGAATCTAAGTCCACAGTCCACCGCTCCAATAAATTTGAATAAAAGGAACAGACGAACAGGTTGCGGCTTCAGTTTGCATCGTCTCTTCGGAATCTCCAAACTCTTTTTGACTGACTTTACTTATATATACATCAAGTCTTCCTGAAACACCACCATATGGATTTCTCGGCGACAACTTGACTACAACGTCAGATTTGACCAACGTATGTGCCGTCATTGTCACCATCCCGAATGGGCGTATCCAAAGAATTTTGAAGTTCCACAATTCAAAGTGCATTTCAGACGTTGGCGGTCAGTTTCACGTTCAATGTCAGGTAGTTTCTCTGAATTTGGGTCGCCGTGCCGTCACCTTTTGCCGGAGCGGGCTCAAAGTGCGCTGCAAGTTAGTGGCGAACTCGACGTCTGATACACTGAGTTGACTCAATGAGCAGGAGGTTGTCGAGTTATGGCATCCTCGACCCTCAATCAAAACGGCTCAAATGGGTTTTTTGATGGATCCGATGCCCCTTTCACCCGACCGTTGCGTCTCGACCCCGAATTCCGATTCATTTTACCGGACGTGCCTAGGTTTCGTACGTACATACTACATAAGTGCTTCACCGACAGGCTAATGCATCGACATCATGCCCTCCATCCAGACAGAGGTAGAGACCTACACCCTTGGTACATGGGTAAGCGCGCGAGATTCCCAGCTCATTGGGATACTGTATGGCTCATACTCTGCTCTTAGGATCTCGCGGTTTGCTCGTGTTTATTCCTTCAGGGTGTTCTGTGCACACAGTTTGCGCACTACATGTCGCTGAACAAGCGTGACTCAACATGGATGAAGCTTTTTGTGGCGGGCCTTGCGCTCGTGACGACGCTGAAGAGCCTGCAATCATTGTGAGCGTCTTCGATGTGACTCTTTCCCCAATTTGCGAAAACCGATTTTCGTAGAGCGATAATGTGGATACAAGATGTCACCGTGTTCAAAGATCTCGAAGCGGAATCCAACATGTGGCGTAAGCATTGGGTCTGGCAGGGTACCGTCATGCTTGAAGCCGTCACCGCGTTCTATGTCCAGATGTTTTTCTGTCGCCGTCTTTGGGTGAATCCAGACCTGTTGCGAATTCTGCACGGCTCATTCGTTGCACAGGCAATATCTCGGAACACATGTCTCGTCATCATCTGCATTACTTTGTTTCTGTTCGAACTTGTTACCGGCGTCGTTACGGTATGCCCCCTCCAGCTTTACTTTATTGGTACTAGTTTCTGCAACACAGACTGTCTACATAGTCACAAGTACCTTGGATTTCATGAGCCATTGGCGTATGTTTTAATTGTCCCACAACCACTGGCACCGTGTTCTTACTTTGTTTTGATCGGATGCAGTTGGAATACATCTTGGAGTTGTGCTGTGCGGAGATCTACTTCTGACCGGAAGCACAATAGGCTATTTGCTTGTACGCATCCAATCCTTGAATTCTTGGTGTTTCAGTCGGATTGACATGTGCCCAGCGGCACTCGCATCAATGCACGCTATCCCGCGGCCCAACCGCAACCATCCTCAGCCGCTTACGTCGGGTAACACTGCAGGCAAGTACAATGTTCTTTTCGATGAACCTTGCGATCTTGAACTACGAAACGTCAGTCCGCAACACCAGCCTCACTCTGCGCATTAATAAATTTTACTGCTGGCATGAGAATGCACCAGACGACTTGGACACCCCCACTGGTAATGGTCAACTTCATCGCGAATATGGTGCTCCCTCAGTTGTACGCGTGGTCCGCAATGTGGACTCTCAACTCGCGGGAGGAGATCTGTCTTGCCGCCGAAAGTTGCTCATACACAATAAATTTATTACGAACATCAGTCGACGGCCCGTCAGATCCAGAAGCTACTCGCCATTAACACCAGGAATATCCAGATACTCTTGTTGAGGTTAAAAAGGCTCGGCTGAACAGCCCACCATGGCCTAAAGGTCACTGTGGCCTTTTTATTTCGTGTCTCAATCTCTCGAATCATACAATTATATCTGTTGTAAAAATCATACAAATGGCTTAATACGAGGTTTAAGAGTCCGATATATGATACGAATTGAATTTTCTGAGCCTTAAATACGTGGAATGGTATTTTTCGTCTGTTTCTTTGAAACTGCCAAATTGGGACGATAGCGGTTGTTTGGATCAGAGGCCAATTCCATCGTCCTCTCGACCGACCTGAGTCGGGGCCCGCAGGTATTACGTACAGGACCTCTTAGGTCCATTATTTTGTAGTGGATCAAAGTATCGAAGAGGTCGCCCCTGCTCCGGGCCCCACGCATTCAGGTAATAAATGAAATCTTTGACTAGTCGATTCTGATTACTTAGATTGGCTTGATGGGCCATTTTGCATTTTGCCGACATTCCTCATCAGCTCAGAAGCTGTGCAAAGAAATTCAACTTTTCATCTTTCTTCAACTTTTGACAGGCTCAATCAGGCGCGCTTTTGTAATGATCGCACGGAAACCGCCATCGCCGCCGTGAATCCCGCTCGCCGATACAACGAACTCGCGATCTCACTCCCATGCCCGCAAATTCACGAAAATATTTGAGAGCCTGTAACTTCGGCTTCTTTTCCTTAATGGCTGAAAGTTATATATATCCAGCTAAGTTTTCTCTCTTTTTTTGTAACTTGAAATCTTGATTAAATCGGCAGGTACACAGACATAGTACATAAGCCAGAATAAAGAACGATAATAACCGTCATAGACAGTGTTGTCGGGAGTAACAGGTTCCGAGTCCGCAGTATCCGAAAATCCAAGTCCACAGTCCACTGCCCCAATAAATTCGAATAAAAAGAGCAGAACCACGAGTAGGTTGCGACTTCAGTTGGCATCGTCCCTGCGGAATCTCCAGACCTTTTCCCACTGACTGTACATATACATTGAAACACCACCCTGTAAATGTTTCGGCAATGACGAGAGAAAACTACGGCGTCGGATTTGACCAAATTGTGTGCCGTCATTGTCACCATCTCGAATGGGCGTAACCAAGGATTTTTGTTTCACAATTCAAAGTGCATTTCAGACGTTGGCGGTAAGTTTCAGGTTAAATCTCAGGTAGCTTCTCTGACTTTTGGGCCGACATACGGTTCACTTTTGCCGGAGCGGCTCAAAGTGCGCTGCAAGTTGGTGGGGAATTCGGCGTCTGATGGACTGAGCAGTAGGTTATCGAGTTATGGCATCCTCGACCCTCAATCAAAACGGCTCAAGCAGATTTTTTGACGGATCTGATGCCCCTTTCACTCAGCTGGGGCTAAGGTCACTCATTTTTCTGGACGTGCCTAGGTTTCGCACGTACATAAGTGTTTCACCGCCGACGGGCTAATGCATCGACACCATGCCCTCCACCCAGACAGAGATAGAGACCTACACCCTTGGCGCATGGGTAAGCGCGCGAGACCCCCCGTTCACTGGGATGGTGCATGACTCAAATACTGAACTTAGAATCTCGGAGCTTGCTCGTCTTTATTTCTTGAGGGCATTCTGTGCGCACAGTTTGTGCATTACCTGTCGCTCAACAAGCGCGACACGATATGGATACAGCTTTTTGTGGCAGGCCTTGTCCTCTTGACGATGCTGAAGGGCTTGGATTCCTTGTGAGTCTCTTCGATTCTTTCCCCAATTTACGTTGATTTTCGTAGAGCGATGATGTGATACAAAACATCACCATGTTCGGGGAAGCGGGATCCGACATATGGCACAAGCATTGGGTCCGGGAGACCAGCATCCTGCTCGAAGCCGCTACCGCGTTCTATGTCCAGCTGTTTTTCTGCCGCCGTCTTTGGGTGAGGGTTTCCATACCTGTGGTGATTTCTGCAACGCTGATTCGTTGTGCAGGCAATATCTCGGAACGCATATCTTGTCGTCATTTGCATCATTTTGTTTCTGCTCGGGCTTGTTACCAGCGTCGTTGCGGTATGCTCCCTCCAGCGTTACTCTATTGATACTAATTTCTGCAACACAGACCTTCTACCTACTCACAAGTACCTTGGAATTGACAATCCTTTGGGGTATGTCTTAATCGTCTCAGAACCACCGGCACTGTGTTCTTACTTCGGTTTGATTGCATGTAGGTGGAATACATCTTGGAGTTGTGCTGTGCGGAGACCTGCTTTTGACCGGAAGCACAATATGGCATTTGCTTGTATGCATTTCATTCCTCAATTCTTGGTGTTTCAGTCAGATTGATATGTGTGCCCAGCGACACTTGCATCAATGCGACCTGACCCGCGGACCAGCCGCAACCATCCTCAACCGCTTGCGTCAGATAACACTGCAGGCAAGTAGAGTCATTATCTCTCTGAACTTGTCTGTCGTATTGAACTACCAACATCAGTCCGCAGCGCCAGCCGCACTCTGCACGTCAATGAATTTTGCTGGTAACATGAGAACAAACGCGACGACTTGGACACCCGCACTGCTCATGATTAGCACCATCTCAAATATGGTACTCCCTCAGCTGTACGTGTGGTCGGCGATGTGGACCCTCAACTCACGCGAGGAGATCTGCCTTGCCACCGAAGGTTGCTCATACACAATAAATTTACTACGAACAAATCCTGAACCCACATAGCTAATGCCAAAATGATGTCCTTTCTTGTTAGTTGAACGGCGCGAGTCAGGCTACGGCGTAACGGCAGATCATATTCCCCTAGGCCTCTGGTCCGAAATCCCAGATCGTCCCTCAGTTCCCTGCAAGCCGCCACTGCAGTGAGTTATCAAGACGTGTATCAGCATGGCCCAGCACAATGATAAACACTTGTCCCAAGCGGTAGACACACGGGTCTCAATATTTATGCTTAAAACGAGAAACTTCGGAATCAGGGGCTTTCCTCTGTGCTTACATCGAAGTAAATCGTTTGGTTGGCCTCCCAGTGCACCCAGTAACCGTCTAACTTGATTTTGGCTAACTTGGATGATTATAATACCTTCTCGTTACCGTGGAGCATGGCCACATGGGCCAATCTCCGATGAATTACGAGATGGAAAATGCAGCAATGGGGTCGTTTAATGGATATCAGCAAGTATATAATCATCCGAAGCTACACCCACATCGTATTGCCTGAGGCGCGCGATGCTCTTTTTTGGTCTTTTCGCCGAAATGGCCGAACTGGGACGATAGCGGTTGTTTGGATGTGAGGCCGGCATGGGCATACAGTTCCATCGTTCTCTCGACCCTTGGTGCGACAACAGGTACATGGACCAGATTTTTTCAGGCGGCGGATGCAGGCCGTGATGGAATTTATACCATGCTACATAATAACTTGTAACGTGGATGTGGTGGTATCGTAGTTTTGTGAGGTTAATTTATCTCCTCAAGTTATTTCTAATCCTTCGTGGATACGTTTAGATGGGGATATGACGGAGGGAAGTAAACGCTCATGCAATGTTTTTAGTTCATCATCTTCCACTCCGTTCCACTCATTCAACCGACCTGGTTCTTTATCGACTTTCTATTCTGTAACACTTTTGAGGCATTTCTCATTGAGGCATTCCTCAATCCGGCCTTCCCGTTGTGTGCTCATATTTGGACGGTGTTGGTCCAACGTTGGTCCGACGCGTTCGTCATGTGACCGTATTTTTCAAACTCCAAGTCTTCCTCCTCCCCATCATCTCCTGTACGACCTGAGGTCTGGTTTTCCTTCGCAACCTCAGATTCTTAATCGACTTGGCTGTCATCTTGAACTCTGGGGACATCAAATTCCTGTTGGAAATAGGATCGTCGCGCGTGACGTCGCCCGGTTACCTTACCTACCCCCCCTATCCGTTGCACAGCTTCCTCCTTATATTCGGCCTATATTCGTATATTTCAGTAGTCCCTTGTATTCCCCCGCGCCAGTTCCCGCGCCCCGAATATACCTTTCCGCGACTCACCTGCGTGTGCGACTTGGACTTTCACAGGTTATGGGCCCCGGCCCTGGCCTCTGCCTGCTGCTGCTTCGAACTTCCCCCCTCGCGCGACCTCGTACCCCGAAGCCCTCGTTGTGAGGCATCTCCAGTGCTCGACTGGACGGACGAACTTCCCCGTACCGCACATACTCGTCATCGACCGATACCCGTGCCGCGAAACCGAACCGTAACCCGGAGCGCCTGTGTTGCTTGCCGCTGCCGACCGAACCGTAACTGAACCGAGTGCCGAACGCTAGCTCCAGGATGGGGTTAGTGTTGTCCGACTCACCGCGACGAGTGCCGAATGCAGCCATGGTGGCTGTATTGTCCGACTCGAGCCCGAACGAACCGACTGCCGCCGAGGCACCCTGCGAACCGACGCTGACTGCGCGTACTCCAGAATGAAGGCTGTCATGCCAGCTGGAGGAGAATGATGGAGATGGATGGATGGATGGAATGAGATTTAGTTTGGTGTGTTGTTTCTTTGGATGGAACTCGACGACGCCGTCGCGCCAGTGGGAGTTTGTCAGCTTGTCGCGCGCAACGCTCAGTGGGAGTGTTGGAAATAGGATCGTCGCGCGTGACGTCGCCCGGTTACCTTACCTACCCCCCCTATCCGTTGCACAGCTTCCTCCTTATATTCGGCCTATATTCGTATATTTCAGTAGTCCCTTGTATTCCCCCGCGCCAGTTCCCGCGCCCCGAATATACCTTTCCGCGACTCACCTGCGTGTGCGACTTGGACTTTCACAATTCCAAGACTTTCCGTTCCTTGGGGCCCATTGTCGAACTCGTTCTTGGTCTATACTTGGTCTTGAAAGTTCTTACTAAGGTTGTTGACAATTCTTATCCAACGCAAAAATAAAATATCAAGTTCCTCGTTATACAACTACCGCTCTCAGGCAATATTATTTCTCATCACTACTGGCCATCGACAATCTGTCATCAATTCATGCTTCGGTACAACACGCGACGTACCTGGATTCCGCATTTTGCAGGCCTCTCATACTCGAAAACCTTTGTTTTCCCCGCTACCCCAACGATTATTAGCACAAAACGCGCAGTAAGCTATATCCTCACATTCGAAATCAATTCGACTAACTTGAATCGTATATCTGTGCCGTGGCAGAGGCCTTCCGTATTCCAGAATACACCTGTCTCCGGCTTGTATTATCAGTGTCGCACTACAGCACAAGACTACAATGCTTACTTCCAAAATCGAATCCGTCGCGAATGGCATAGGCCTCGACACCCTTCTTCCGCAACACGCTGCTCGCTATGATTGCGGTATGGCCGCTGTACGAATTAATTACGACGGGCTTCCCGAATAACTTCGGACCAAATTCTTCGTCAACGACGTCCAGGCGGCGGTCCAACTCCAACCATTGCCGACGAAGAACCGACGGGCTTGTAAAAGGGTTTGGTTCTTCCCTGCACCGTAGGTCCAAGTTAATCGATCCGGTGATTCGCACTGTGTCAAAATCAGCGGAGTCGCGAAGATCTAATATTATCGTGCGGTCCGAGGCTGGCGCTTGGATCTTTGAATAGGCTTCGCCCGGCGATATCGTCCAACTGCTGCCATACGGATATTGGTCGACGCCAAGCAGCTCGTCATTGACGATTTTGGGGAATAAACTCGCTGGAAGCTTGTCAAAGTACTCGCCAATGTACTGAAAGGGCTGGTCGCAACAAATGAAAGCGCCTGGAGAGGTCGGTTCGTATGAAAACTTCGTTATCGAACATACAACTCACATTTGATCTTGCCATCTGGTCCTCGCAGCCTATCCAATCCGCCGTTCGCCTTTGCCTTCCGGAGAAAGTGGTACAGTCCCGTCAATGCCAGTCCACTACTCGGCCCCACCAAGAGACCTTGACGGCAAAGTTCGAGACTGGCTCGGTAGGAATCTAAAGATGTTGCAGATTCTGCTTCATCAATAACATCCTTCCAAGGAAGATCCATGTCCGCCGGCGGAGGCGCAAGGTCGATCGGGCGCGGCCCCGGTACTTTGTCACCCGGGGCCGTAAAAACTCTGAATTTGAGTTGAGCGCGCGCCATATCGCCGATAAAAATCGTACCCTACGTTGACGATCCTTGGATTCACCGATTTGAGGTATGTTCCGACACCCGTGATAGTTCCTACGATCATAACGGTTGGCCATAGGGATCAAAAAAATACGAAGCTGGCACAAACCGGCTGTTCCGAGTCCAGCAGCAAAGACCGACATATCCGGCAGCTGCCCGTGGAGCTGTGGCCCTGTCCATCGAATGTGGGCTTCGGGATTCTGGGCTCACAATGAATATCTGGTAATAATCGCGAATGTTCACGCACTCGTCCGCTGGTGTATTGTGATGGATTATAACAGCCCTCTTTAGCTCCATCAATAATGGAGGCACGGATGCCGCCGTCGACATCATCTGGATTCACTTGGGCTGGGCCACCGAAGAGCGAGCTATGGATTGCGGTCAAATTGGATCCAAGAACATTACCCGGGTAGTCACATCTCTAGTCCCTGGTTGAATATGAGCGGCTGAATATGAGGCAGCCACAGAACTCACAAAAAATCGGAGAAGTTGCATCTTCGCCTCGGAGTTCTTGTTGGAAATGTACGCCGAAACGTCTGCTAACCCATATATTCGGCTGATGATTGCTAGAGAGATGGCGGTATTTCCTGATGACCACTCGATGATGCGCTTCGTATTTTCAGTGATCTCTCCACTTTCAACGGCGCGCAGCAGCATGTTGAGAGCTATCATCGTCGCATCAGCGCCTCAACTTCGTATTTCGTACTCCACATTACCTGGCAAAGATTTGACGTTGGCGGCCGGTAGCAGGGTCAACATCTTGGCATATATCTCGACGCCATCACTCTCGAAAGGATGGTTTGGAAGCTCCACAAGCTGGTATGAGTGAGTTGTGGTATCCTCTGAACTCGTTGAAGAACTGACTGCTGTTGGCGGACACTTCTCCGGATTATAAAAGTCTTTCAGGGCTTTCTTTCCAGAGAAGACGTTCATTGTTCAACGTGGAGCGGTGCCTACCGTGCCCATATATCGTTGGCTCTTATACATCATTGCTTACACTCAAGCTAAATCCGAATCGAGCTGTTGCGGGCCAGCGGGTGGCTTGTGAACCAAACCACCGTTGCCGCGGCCGTTTCACATGGCTCTCGGATGAATTCACGAAACAAGACAATCACAAAGAGGAACGTGTGGTTACAATAGGCTACGAGACGGTACGGATCCTCTCCGAAACCCCGGGCACCGTCGTTGTAGATCTTGTGGTTCTATACGAATACTCATAAATTTCACGCCACTGACTTTGTAATGTTGCAATGCATCTACTCCATACTTCTAGGCTACCTCCATTAAAGCAGTTTTCTTAATCTGTCGCGCTTGCCTTCGGCAAGCCAGTCGTGGCAGGTCATCGAATAAACGACCGCATCTTCCGTCATCCTTCCGGAGCCATCGGGGACCAACATTTCGGGGTATAGCGAACCTGGCCCCAAATTCGGAGAAACTTCGTAACATCTTCGAAATAACTGTTAGATGGTTGGAGGCCGAGGACGAGGGAGAACCCACCTCATAATTCCTTCTCTCAGAAATCCAGCTTTCTCGGCGGCCTTCTGGCTTTGGACATTCTCGGGAGGAGTCCTCCACCCGACTCGAACGAGGCCAAGGCCTCCCTCTTGTGTAGGATCGAGCGCATAGCTCAAGAGAAGGAAACACCCGTGTATGAAGACGTGGGTGCCGCGGAATTTAGGAAAAATTTTGATGCCCATTAGCTTTACGTCGAGAGTGGCTTGCGCGGGATCGCATCCAAGACTAATAGTCCACCAATTCAATAGACACATTATGTGCAACTACCCTAACACACCTCATGATCCCAGCAAGATCCCCAGACTTGCGGTCTGTGACGGCGAAGGTGAGCAGGTTTGCGCGGAGGCGTTGTTTCTCGACATATATCAATGTCTCTTCCTTTGACTCTAATGTTGGGTTAGTACTGAGTTCTGCGAAAACGACGAGACTTTCAACCGAACGGTTTTCCCTTCGGGTACGGATAAAACCAGATGTCTGGATCGCCAGTTGGCAGCTCGCAGAAGGCGCGCGAGAGGCTGTCTACATGCAGGGATGGCTAAAGACCCGTAAATATTCGTGTAAGCAAGTTGGTTCAAACAGTGACGCACGATAAAAGGCTCTACAGTAACCAGGGCCGTCTCTAGCGGGCCCTTCGGTGCAGGCAGGACGCTGTTGACGTCGTAATCTTCAACTGAGGTGAATTCATGCAAGTTATCCAGCGCAGGAGCCAGACGGGGCACGAGTTTCTGGGAGTTTAGGTAAGGCATGCGGGCGTCGTCTTGTGGAACAGCGAGTAGGTGGTTCTTAGTGAGCCGCGACAGACAAATCTTTTTTCCATGTAGACAAAATCTTTTTCGATTGGAATCCTCAGATCTAAGTGGCTGGACGCGTATGGTGACTGGCCAGATACTAAATTGTGATGTACGGCAAATCTCGGGTGTTTGATTGCTTCAATCTATTATAGCTCCTTGTTGGCCACCGGCTGTTCCTTCTTCTGTACTCCACGCGTGCCCATCGCAAATTCCTTCCCTTCCGCCTTCAACTTCGCATCATCGTCTCGATGGAGATCTTGGTGCGACATCAACGCAAGCGCGACGAAAAACGCAAATGCAGCTAGCGAAGCCAGGATGATGAATGTCGTCCTGAAGCCCGCCTGATATCCGGCAATTACGCGCGAGAGCACCTCGGGGGACAGGCCCGCGCGCGCCGAGACTGGGTTGTCGATAATAGACTGCCGGAGGTCCGCGCTGATGTCGAGCTTTTCAACATGTGAGGCGAGAATTCCGTTTCTGTCAATAGGCGGTTGGAATGACGATGGAACATGGCACGAATCTAGCCTGCGACTCACACTATGGTGCCTGTGATAGCGAGCCCGATGGTTCCGCCTATATTTCGCGCGAAGCTAAACGGAATTGAATTGAGCTCCAAGAGATCTCTGTTAAGAAAGGAAATAGGAAGGGGAACCGGGTACCTTCGCATGGCGGTCACGACGGCCATATCTTTCCGTTCTAAAGCGCCCTGAACCGCGACTAAAGATCTGCAAATGACGTTAGAATATTCCCATGAACACAGGACGTACGTACGGTTGAAATGTTTGGCCTACACCGATTCCGGTTAGCAAGGAGTAACCCACTTGTTGTCCGACCGTCGAATGTTCGTTGAGAGTTGCCAGCAGGCCGAGGCCCACCGCCCAAAGGGCCCATCCCGCCAAGATCAATTCCTCAAGCAAGGTTAGTTTACGCGCTCAGAACAGCGAATGCATACCCGGTACCGGCCTGTCGCAGTAACAATCAAACCGGATCCAGTCGATGCGACAGCTAAACGAACAGGATCAATAGAAATTGTATTTGCCAAGGAAGTGACATGCTTTGAACCAATGTCAGAGGGAGCACAAGCAGCCCGGATTTGACCGGAGAGTAACCGTACGCCAGTTGGTAGAAGGTTGGCAGATAGAACACCTGCACGACGGTCAGGAAGCCGTTGATAGTTTGCGTTATCCCCGCCCCAATGACAATGCGTTGCTTGAAAATATGCACTAAGGTTGCGAGTAAGACGGGGCGGACGGATCCCGAAATACGGTGAAATAGAGACCCACTCGGTATGACGGGAAACGCCGGCACTTTCCATTCCCATATAACGAACGCCACGCTTATTACACCGCCGACGATTAGTGTAGCGAAAACATGAGGGTTGCGCCATTGATACGAGCCGCTTGCCCATGTCAGGGATAACTACATGTGGTTCAATTGTGGAACTAGCAATTGAGTTAACGGAACCAACCACAAGAAGGACGGAAGCCAGTAGAATGAGAAGGGACCCGATAAAATCGATACGTCCAAGCTTCCTAAAGGCTGTTTAAAATGTGGTCAGAAGAGTTCAAGTGGACGTACTGTCTCCAATCTCCTTCAACCGTTTTTAAAGGCATGAAGAAGTACACAGCCGTCGCAGATCCAACCGTTAATGGCAGGGTCAGCCAAAATATCCATCGCCTGGCTCAGTTAAATTATATGCAGACGTCGATAGCAAAATATGTTACCAGGTTGAATGCTCAACAAAGAGACCGCCAATAACAGGACCAACGCCGTAAGAAAAAGCAACCGAAGCACCCTGGTAAGTGATCAACTCAAGCGACACCGATCAAGTCTGAAAAATGGTAATTACCAGAATGCCCTGGTACTTTCCACGTTCGCGAAGGGAAACCACATCTGAGACGATTATTTGTGCGACAGTAGACAACCCGCCTCCGCCAATCCCGGAGATCTAAGGAAGATCAACCAAAGACCATGCAGCAGCAAGAACGGGTGTACATACAGCTCTGAAAATCAAGAGTTGAATGAACGACTGAGAAAACCCAGATGCAATATTTCCCCTAATATTCCGCATCAACAACGGAAATCCAATACTTTTGAACACACTTACACGAAAAATATGAACATGAGCGCGAAAAGCACTATTTTGCGGGACCAGATATCGGAGAGGCGACCATATAAGACTTGGCACGCGGTGCTCGTTCTGTATTCACACGTTGAGCGAAATAAAATGCATAAACCACAGCGGGGGAAATTACACAAAGAAGGCGGCAGCTACCCAGCTAATTTGACTGCCTGCTCCCAGATCTGAACTGATGGTGGGTAGAGCAACCGAAATCATGGTCTCATCTAGCAGACCGGTAGTTCCAACTGCCGCGCATGCCAGAAAGACCTGAATTGTCGCAGAATTTAAATCAGGCGAGCCGCGTTGTTCTGAGTCCGTACCGTGATGATCTTGCGTCTAGGCAAATAATTGGTTTGGTCTGTGAGTTTTAGTGGGGCAGGCGCGACACCTTCGTGTGGGGAGGGTTGGGAAGACATGAGCACTTTGCCGAGTGGTCATCGTGAACTTTTGAGGTGATACAGCGGTGATCCGACTCTCCGGGGTCCTGATCTAAACTTCATCTTATCACCTTCTCCTTCTGCTTCTCTGACCGGTTCGCGAATCTTTGGTGACTCGTTACGGGCTGTTGCCGAATTTCGTCAGATCTATACGCAGAACCGATCCAGACGTAATCCCACATAAAGCGGAACCTCTGACTTAGATGGCTCAACACGGATTCAATCCCGACGCGTGCGACCGTGACCTGCTAGCGCTGCTCGACGATGCCCTCAGACCCTCTTCTCAACGTGTTCTCTGGCGAGGACGCTCTTCATGATTTCTACCACCCGGAGAAGGCCCCACCTATTCCCGTTCGAATTCGGCGCCCAACTTTCAGTCAAAGAAATGCTAATTTTGCCCCTAGCTGGTCGAACTTCCGGAACGCTTGAATCCGTACAAGAAAGGTGGTAAAATTCAATGAACTGGTGAATTGTGCTGAAGCCGGAACGTTCCAGATGGTGTCCACATCTATGCGAAGCTGCTCTCCCACACACCCGCGACGAACGTCAAGTTATACCCAGGTATGGCTCTTCCATTCCAACGAACACCCCAACAGCTAAACAGGACACTATTATTAGCGCTCAACATGATCCTCCGCGGGAAGGAGAAGGGCAAGATCACTGACGACACTCACACCCTCGTCGAGTACTCGTCGGGGAGCACCGTCATCTCCATGGGCATCCTCGCCAACATCTACAGCATCCAGAATACCAAGGCGTATCTTTCCAACAAAACCAGTCCCACGAAACTCGACCTTCTACGCTTCTTCGTGAGTGATTTGCATCCGCTGAATATTTCATGTATAGAAAGGTCGTCTAGGGGCTTGATTTGTTCGTCGCGGCTCATTGTTAGTCTCTGAGGCAAGCTAACGATCCCAGGACGCTGTTTGCGGGCCACGGGCAGCCCGAGCCGCTCGACCCCAATGGGGGGATTTTCACGGCGACGCAGGACGGCGAACAAGAGGGGTGCTACAACCCCGACCAGTACTCGAACCCCGAGGTATGAATTCATATATATTTTCTGGTGTACAGTCCGTACTTACGCGTTTGACCTCAGAATTACGAGTCCCACATGCGCTGGACAGGTCCTCAGATAATGAAACAGCTGCCCAGCATCTCTGTTTTTGCGGCTTCCATCGGGACGTCTGGTGCACCCATTCCATGCCTCGGGTCCGCACAATTCTGATCTTGCTGGTAGGTACAATGACGGGCACGGGCCTGTACCTCAAGTCCGTCAAACCGTCCGTCGCGCGCGTCGGGTATGTCCATATCCCCCGTCTATCTCCTCTATATCTCACATACCATTGACAACCCTCCAGCGTGTGCACAACCCCAGGCGACCGCGTTCCCGGCCCGCGCATGTTCAGCCTCCTGGCGCCAGTCGAGTTCCCATGGCGCGACGCCGTCGACTGCATCGAGGAGGTCGCGCCGTTCGAATCGTTCGAGAAGAGCCTCGAGCTGTGCCGCGCGGGGCTCCTCGTGGGGCCGTCGAGCGGCCTCGCGCTGATCGGGCTGTTCAAGTTCCTAGAGAAGAAGAAGAAGGCGGGGGAGCTGGATGGGCTAAGGGGTGTGGATGGGGGCATTGATTGTGAGTTTGCGATCGATTCTCGCTCTGCCTGGCTTTATATAGTTGGGGGCTGAGGCTGATGATGTGATTGAAGGCGCATTCATCTGCTGCGACCAGCCGTTCCAGTACATCTCGGAATACTACGACAAACTCGGGCCGTCGTACTTCCTCCCCATACGCAACGCGGAGCTCATCGGTGTGGATCCGTACAAGTAAGTTTATTCCCCCAGCTAGGAATCGCTTCACCTATTTATATTGATACATTTTCGCCAGCTACAACGTCGACTGGGAAATTACCCCCGCGACCGCGCACGAGAGGCTCGTCGCCTCCCTTAACCCGTCCTCGTCCTCGTCCTCCAACCCCGGGCCTGATCTGGCGATCCTCGACCTCCGCGACGCGCCCGACTTCGCCACCGCGCACATCGCGCTCCCTCCGACGCGGACGTACAACCTCCCCCTCGGCGCGCGCGCGGCGCCGAACCCGTACAAGCACCCGCCCACGATGTGCGAGCAGTTTGCGCTGCTCGATGCAAGGCTGGGAGTGGACGATGCCGAGTTCGGCGTGCGCAGTGGGGCGCTCGACGGGCGCGTGGTGCTGACGCTCTCGTACACGGGACACGTCGCGCGCCTCGCGATGAGCATCCTGCGGAACCGCGGGGGTGGTGGCGCACTGTGTGATGGGCGGGGTGGAGGCGTGGGAGGTGGCGGAGGGAGAGCTGTGGGCAAGGT
Source organism: Mycena olivaceomarginata (assembly GCA_029378375.1). NCBI lineage: Eukaryota > Fungi > Basidiomycota > Agaricomycetes > Agaricales > Mycenaceae > Mycena > Mycena olivaceomarginata. Next base: position 122,343 of record JARKIC010001204.1, read on the forward strand.
CGTGTGGGCTTGGTGTGGGTGGGGGAGAGGGCGGGGTAGCTTGATTCGGTGTAGAGTTCATACATAATAAAGAGAATAAATGATTTGTGGACATATCGCAGTTCACACTGAAGTTAAGTTATTCGAATTTTTTGCGAGGACGTAGAATTTCCGGCTAAGACCGCCAGCTTCGAGACGATAGAACATTCGCATAAACCAGGCAATATGTACAGATTGGCAAGGCTGGTCTGCCATCGAATGACGAATCATGCCGCATCAACGTTAACGATTCAGTCTCCCAAACATAATTTCGCCCACAACTACACCAAGGATGACGCTGATGATAAACGCTGCATTGAATGTCCTGGGGAAACCAAGTCAGCTTCACTCCACGCTCGGAGTCAGAGACAGAATACGTACATGACGACGAGCATGAGGAGGTAGTGGATGGTGGTCTGCAGGCCGGCGAGCACACCGCGGGTGAGCTCGTGCGAGAGGATGAAGCGGTTCCGGGAGTGGGTCACGAGCGATGCGGGGGCTGCTGAGGCGGCTTCAGACGGGGGTAGCTTGGGGTCGCCGGGCCCGGGGGTAAAGTGGTACGCGGTGGTGAGGCGCTCCGCCCTAGTGGTCGAGTCGATGAATACGTATTCTTCGAGTAAGTAACAGCACAGCACGGCTGGGCTGACCTCAACACAAAGCTGCGCTCGATCCCGCGGAGGACCGCGCGCAAGTAGCGGTCCGCGATGGAGATGAGGAAGAAGACGAGGCAGGTGCCGAAGATGGCGCCGCCGGAGGAGGGCGCGATGCCGGTGAAGAGGACGGTGTCGCCGGGGGTGAAGTGCAGGTAGGTCTTCATCGTCATCGTGGACATCATGGACGAGTCGGTGGATGCGGACGTTGTGTTGGACGAGTCGGTCATGTTCATCATCGAGTCCATGGTGGGCGCAAGGTGGGGAACGGCAAGTCAGGACTTGGGCGATGAAGAAACCTGGAAAGATCAACGATAAAACGGGGACCCTCGGTTAATTGAGGTTGCCCGCGCCTCGGGTCCAGACTAAAATGGGACGTGTGATTTCAGAGATCGGGTTGAAAATCGGTGGCGGTGTTCGAACTGAACCAGGTTGGCCGGACCGCCCATGGACTGCCTGATCCGGAGCGCAGCGCCTTCTCCCGTGTTGCTCCGTCTCGCCCGGAAATGCCCCGCCAATCGCGAATGAGTCTCGACTGCTGATTGCGACTTGGAAAAATGATATTGAAAATTTTATTGCTCATTTGCTCTTCTTCGCCTAATATTGGCTTCTAAAGTATCTTCTGAGTATTTGGGAATATAACCCAATGCACACAATGAGTGGTGGTGGAAGACTGAAACGGCAGTGAAACGCGGACCGAGCTTCCGGCGCAAATGGCTCGAGAGGTGACAATCAAGTGATCCTCGTCGCTACATCAAATGTATATAAACCGTCGCCAGGCGATTTTGCCTCGTCTTCTTTCTCCCCCACTCACTCCCGTGCATCCTCCTTCCTCACTCCTCCATCCCCTTCATATTGCGGCTCTATTCTGGCGTCCTCCATCTCAGCAAGCACTCTGATGGGCCGCATTGGTTCTAGTACCCACACACTCGAGCAAATCTCATCAGCCCTCCTCCCCCCCGACGCCCTCGCTCGTTGGTCTGCGTCTTCATGCTCATACTCTCTTGATCTCGTGGATCTACTTGGACGTCCTGTATCTCGGAGACGATTCTAGCAGGCTGCTATCACCAAGTCCAGGGTATGTCCTACCTACTCACTGCTGCCTCCCTATCCACCGCTTGCTTCCCCACCCTCCTCGACTATCATCCACCTCCCCCTCCTCTCACGCACCCGGCTACCACCCAAGCCGCCCAGCTCACCCACATTTCATCGCGAACCGAGCATCCCAGACCGGTTCGTCTCGTCCACCCCGTCCCCGTCCCATGATACTCATCGCCATCGTCATCCATCGCCATCCATCTCCCATCTGTCGCCGTGTCGCCGGCTCCCTACCTCCATGGAGCGCGTTCCCGAGTCATTCCCCGAGCCAACGACATTTATCACCTGGTTTTGTCTTTTTCTAGATCTCCTTGGCTCTATTCAATTTTTTTTCTCCCCGATCTCTCCGCGCGCGCCCCCGCACATGGTTACCGGTTACACGGCACCAGTGTACCTCGTGCCCCCGCGGTGCGATCACCGCACTATTTGTTGTTTGTTTCCCGGTTTGTTCTGTTCTGTTCTGTAAACCACAATACAATGAATTGGGTTTGGCTTTGGTTTTGTTGCTTCATTTGAGCGCCCGGGGTCCAAGTTTTTGTTTTGTTCCTTCCCTGCTCCCAGGTTCAGGTTCTGATTCTACCCACCCCACCACTACCTCTTTCCCTCCTGCCGCGTCGACTGCACGATGGGTCTGATCTGGCTGAAACACCCCGTCCTGTGGCACTCGTCGCGCGTGCCCAGCGGGTACGACTACACCGCCATGACCGACGCGCAGAAGCTCCTCATCGTCACGCGGTGGCACAACGTGAGTTCACGCCCGGCCCTGCAATGAGTTTTTTTATTAAGCTCGTGAATTGGTAGTGGTACACAGCCGACTGGGATTATGGACAAACAACCCTCGCGTTCTTCTGCGCCGCCATCCTCGCCGCCGCGCTCCTCAATGGGGCGGCGTGGGTGCAGGCGCGCAAGGGCGGTACGATGATGTACGCGATCCCTTCCTTCCATTCTCCCTTCCTTCCTTTTTTTTACCGCCCTGATTCCTTGCTTCTTCTGCTTCTTTCTCAGCTCTGACAGTGGAAACAACTTGAAGAAACCCGGCCCTACAGACAAGCTCACCGCTGCCCTCCGGTACACCACCGCACGGCAGTGGCGCTTGCGCGCGACGCAGTGGTACGCCCCGCCGCTCGCGGCCGTGCTGGGCGTGGCGGGGATGTGTGTGTTCGTTATGGGTGGGTGTCTTTTTTTGCGTTCTTCCCTCCTTCGCCCCTCCTTCGCTGCCCCTTCTCATTGTGATATTTTTAATTTACTCGCAACTTTTGCTGACGTAACCTGCAGCCCTCCTCCTCGGCGCGCGCCCGTTCTACTGGCCGAACGAGGCGATGGGGCACAGCCCGCCGATCGCGACTCGCGCGGGGTGGATCTCGATTGCAATTATGCCGTTTATGATGTACGTTTGTCTCTTGTCTCTCCCTCTTGTCGTCCCACCCTCTCCTTGTCTACGCACCCTTTCGCTGCGATGCGCATGACTGCGTTCCTAGTTTGGGTCTGCGTCGATAACGATATGCTTACGCCTCTCCCGCAGCGCATTCGCCACAAAAATCAACTTCGTGGCCCTCCTCACGGGCACCTCGCACGAGAAGCTGCAGGTGTTCCACCGGTGGTCGGCCGTGTTCATGTGTATGTCGTCCTCTCCACCCCTCTCCGTTTTTTGTGTGTGCTGATGTCTTTTCCCGTTTATCCTTTGCGCTTGTGCACCGCAGACATCACTTCCCTGGTGCACACCTTCCCGTTCATCATAAACGACATCATGATGGGCGAGATGGTCTCGCAGTACAAGCTGTCGCCGTGGTACTGGACGGGCGTCGCGGCGCTTGTACCGCAGGTGCGTTGTTCTTCTTCACTCAATTATTCCTGCTTTTTTCTTTTTCTTTTTTGGCTCATGGTCATCCATCCCCAGACCTACCTGATCGCCCTGTCCTGGGGTGTGTTCCGCAACCGGTACTACGAGATATTCAAGAAGTGCGTGGTTTTCTGCTATTGACTTTGATGCTTGTGCTGATAGGGCTGGTAGGCTGCACTTCATGTATCCATTTTTCAACTTGATTGGGAGAGAAGGTGTACTGATCTTGAGCAACGCAGCGCCTCCGGGATATTCATGGCCGCCCTCTTCATCCACGTCAACTTCCGCCTCACCTCCTGGTGTGTTTCCCTCCTTCTCCCTCCCTCTCCCCAATGACATCCCTCTAATTCTGATTTCCTTGTCCTAGGGACTACTTCTGGGCCACCCTCGCCCTCTACGCCCTCGCCTGGCTCGCGCGCGTCGGCCGCACGCTCTACACCACCCGCCTCGGCCTCCCCGCTACCCTCACCTCCGTCGGGCCCGACCTCGTCCGGCTCAGCGTGCGCGTACCCGCGGGGCGCATGAAGTGGGCGCCGGGCCAGCACGTCTTCGTGCGCGTGCTGGGGCTGGGAGTACATGCGCTTACGTCGCACCCGTTTACCATCAGCTCGTTGCACAGCAGCAGCGGCGGGGAAGGGAAAGGGAAAGAGGAGGCGGAGCTGGAGCTGGTGATGCGTGTGCACGGGGGGCTGACGCACGCGTTAGCGCGGCGCGTCGCGGGGAAGGCGGCGTGGGCAACACGCGTGGTGGTGGACGGGCCGTATGGGGGGCTGCATGTCCCGCTGCAGGCGTATGACCGCGTGTATCTGCTCGCTGGGGGAAGCGGTGCGTTTGTCTGTTTCTTCCTCTTTATTCATTCATTCTTTCGAATCGTGCTCATAATAATTATACCAGGCGCGACTTTCGCGCTGCCCATCTTCGCCAACCTCGCCGCGACGCTCAAGGCCGGCGGCGTTTCGTGCCAGCGCATCGAGTTTGTCGTCGCCGTTCCGGATCGCGGTTCGTTGCCCTTCTCACTTGAGTCTTCCTACTAGGCTCTGACGCGTTCTCGTTGCAGACAACTACGCCTGGATGGAGCCCGCCGTAACGGCGGCAGCCGCTCAGCTTCCCGACACCGCCGTCGGCGTGCGCGTGCATTATACACGGGTAGAAGGATCAACGAAGGGAAGCGAAAGCGACGCAAGCGTGGACGCTCTACGCGGTCGTCCTGTCCTCGGCGACATCGTGCGCGAGGCGCATGCGAGCGCCGGCAAGGTCGCTATTGTCGGTATGCCTCTTTCCTTTACTTGGTATCAATATCGGTATTGACTTGAATTTGGGGAAAACAGCATGCGGGCCCGACGGATTCTTGTACGACGTGCGCAACGCCGTAGCTGAGTCGCAGCTTGTCATCGCGGACGGGTTTGGGACGTGCAAGGACATGTTCCTGCATACGGAAACATATAGGTGTGTTCTATTCTTTATTTCTTGATATATTGGCGGTGTTGATGCGAGTCGCTAGTTGGTGAACGATGATGGATTGTGTTGCGGAGAGGCGCAGCGATGCGGTTTCCTACATTCATAAAGCGTACACGAATTTATCCTACTCCCTGATGTAACAATGAACTCCCTTAACGCTGAATCTATGTCCGCTCGTGCGCAGAATGGTATCCAAGACGGAAATCTTTGACAGTCCATCTTGATAGCATAAGTACTGTACAAGTCGCAGGCGACCTGCATGAGGGTCCTAGACCAGTAACTGTCTGTTGGATCAAAAGACAAGCCTGTCGAAGACCACAGCTTGCTTTTGAAGACAGCCTGGATTCGAGCATGCTGGCAGGGTCCAGGGAATATTTTCTGTCATTGATCCTGCCGGCATGAGCCTTTTAGTAGTAACAAATTAGCTATGGGCGTTGGGATTTGATTTCAAATTCTCAATGTCATAAATGAATTGAAGGGAAGTCCAGAATCCACGTCTTGCTTTATGCGCCATAAATTCTGGCGCTTTGGGTTGATGTCGGAGTAATTTGGCACTCGCATCAAATCCAAACAGCCGCTATCGTCCCAATTTGGCAGTTTCAGAGAACCAGACGAAAAAAATACCATCCAGGCTCGTATAATTCAATTCGTATCTATCGAGGATTGAAGCCTTGTATTGAGCTGCTGTTATGATACATTTGCATAATAGATATAATTATATGATAGGGCTGAAGTCGAGAATCGAGACTCGAAATAAGAAGGCCACAGTGACCCTTAGGCTATCGACTCTGGTGGGCCGTCCAGCCGAGCCCTTTCTAACCTCAACCAGAGGATCTGGATATTCCTGGTGTTAATGGTGAGTAGTTTCCGGATTTGACGGGCCGCCGGTTGATGTTCCTAATAAATTTATTGTGTAGGAACAACTTTCGGCGGCAAGACAGATCTCATCGCGCGAGTTGAGAGTCCACATTGCGGACCACGCGTACAACTGAGGAAGTACCAGGTTTGAGATGTTGCCAATCATTGGCAGTGCGGGTATCCAAGTTGTCGTGTTTATTCTCATGCTGGCAGCAAAATTTATTGACGCGCAGAGTAGGGCTGGTGCTGCGGACTGACGTTGGTAGTTCAATACGACAGAGAGGTTCATCGAGATAACGACTCTACTTGCCTGCAGTGTTATCTGACGCAAGCGGTTGAGGATGGTTGCGGCTGGTCCGCGGGGCAGGGCACATTGATGCAAGTGTTGCTGGGCACACATGTCAATCTGACTGAAAAACCAAGAATCAAAGAATGAAATGCGTACAAGCAAATAGCATATTGTGCTTCCGGTCAAAATCAGGTCTCCGCACAGCACAACTCCAAGATGTATTCCACCTACATGCAATCAAAACGAAGTGAGAACACAGTGCCACCAGTGGTTCTGAGACGATTAAGACATACCCCAAAGGATTGTCAATTCCAAGACACTTGTGAATAGGTAGAAGGTCTGTGTTGCAGAAATTGGTACCAATAGAGTAAAGCTGGAGGAGGCATACTGCAACGACGCCGGTAATAAGCCCGAGCAGAAACAAAACGATGCAGATGATGACAAAATATGTGTTCCGAGATATTGTCTGTGCAACGAATGAGCTATGCAGAAATCACCAGGTCTGGAGACCCTCACCCAAAGACGGCGACAGAAAAACATCTGGACATAGAATTCGGTGATTGCTTCGAGCATGATGGTGACCTTCCAGAGCCAATGCTTGCGCCATAGGTTGGATCCCGCTTCCAGATCTCCGAACGTGGTGACATTTTGTATCCACATTATCACTCTACGAAAATCAACGCAAATTAGGGGAAAGAATCGAAGACGCACAAGGATTGTACGATCTTCAGCGTCGTCATGAGCACCAGGCCCGCCACAAAAAGCTTCATCCATATCGAGTCGCGCTTGTTCAGCGACATGTAGTGCGCAAACTGTGCGCACAGAACACCCTGAAGCAATAAACACGAGCAAACTGCGAGATCCTAAGACCAGAATATAAGCCATCCAGTATCCCAGTGAACTGGAAATCTCGCGCAGTTACCCATGAACCAAGGGTGTAGGTCTCCATCTCTGTCTGGGTGGAGGGCATGGTATCGATGTATGTCGGTGAAGCACTTATGTACGTGCGAAACCTAGGCACGTCCTTAGCCCCAGTTGAGTGAAAGGGGCATCAGATCTGAGGGTCGAGGATGCCATAACTCGACAACCTCCTGTTCACTGTATCAGACACGGAGTCCCTCACCAACTTGGAGCGCACTTTGAACCCGGTACGGCAAAATTGACGCGACGGCCCAAAGCCAGAGAAACTACCTCGAGATTGAACGTGAAACATACCGCCAACGCATTGTAGAACTTCAAAAATCCTTGGATACATACGCCCATTCGGATGGTGACAATGACGGCACACAATGTGGTCAAATCTGATGTTATAGTTTTCTCTCGTCATTGCCGAGAAATCCCTGGTGTTTCAGGAGACTTTATGCATATATAAAAGTCAGTGGAAAAAAAGTTAGGAGATTCCGAAGAGACGATGCAAACTGAAGTCGCAACCTACTCGTTGTTCGGCTCTTCACCCTCTTTTTAAAATTACGGGTGTCCGAAGCTCAACTCCGCCATCAGCTCTAACCTTTTTCGTTGAGCTCTCTGTTTCCACTCATGCCTTGCCTGCCGCGGCCGCGTAAAATCCCATCATCACTCAACTTGGCAAGCAAGTCCAGTAAAATGGGACATCTTGAATGCTCAGTCCCTGAGTTGAATTTATTTTGATTAGATTTTTCAGGCACAATCCATCTCTGTTACAGTTCCAGTTCACACCAGAGGAAGGGGATGCGAGGCCGCAAAGCGGCCGAGCAGCCGCTTGTTTCATTCATTTATTGGGGCAGTGGGTGGACTTGGAGCCTGCGGACAGCTGCGGACTCGGAACCTGTTACTCGCGGCAACACTTTCCCAAACCCACGGGGCAGTACAGTAGCTTAAGAATTTCCCGAGATGTCACCAGGGCGTGCGATGAGGAGGGGAAAGGGCACTTCAGCAGTCGTACAGTTTGAAGATCATTTCAAGACACACAGAGAATCGGAACGAAGTGGGATCCGGAGAGCTGTTGGGATCAAATTTCCATATTGGGTCGATATTGAGGTGATCTACTAGTACTGGTACAAGAAAGTGTTTCGTCAAGGCCGTGGCTTGACGTCGGTGAAGGGGGATGAATCCATACAATGGGCCCGAGCGTATGCATGCAAGGAACTGACTTGATTCGAACTTAATGTGTTCCCGGGCCGCGGGGCGCCGGTTTTCCCAGATCTGCGGGCCACGTCTGGACACGTCTTCATTGCGTCTTTGTCTTCATCATTGCGTCTTCAGAGGTTTCCACAAGGATTCCGAAATCTTCGGTTCAGCTCAAGAATTTAAACAATAATTACCCCTGAATCCACGATGCAAGCGGCTCCCATTACGCTATTTGACTTCGACAGCGAGCTCGAGACTCCGTTCTCTCCGAAGGTCTGGGCAATTAGGTGAGCCGCCCATAGTTCCAGTGATAAGTTCAGCTACTCAAGCTATGCAAACATAGGCTACTTCTTAACTACAAGGAAATCCCTCACAAAACGACATACGTTCACTTTCCTGACATAGGAACCGTGCTTGCCGCCGCCGGAGCTCCGCCGACGCGCCGAGTTGCACCCTTATACACAGTGCCCTGCGATAATCGACGGCGACCAAGCCATCTCTGATTCGCGTTTGATCGCAGGACACATCGAGCGCACCTATCCCGCACGACCGGTCCCTCTTCAAGGAGATGCACAACAACTGGCTGTTCGAAATGTCGAATTTCTGTTCTACCCGCTCATTGTCCCCAATACTGTGAATCACCTTGACGAGCGCGATGCTGCGTATTTTACCCAGACCCGGCGCGTCATGTTCAGTATGTTGTTTCCAGAGTATCGTGCAATCCGAACTGTGTTGACTGTCACATTCCAACCAGGAAAGGAGCTGCACGAGATCTGCCCACCTTCTCGTCGCGAGGAGGCAGTGCGTGCTATTGAAGCTGGTCTCACCGAGCTCTCTGATTTCGTCGGTGCGGAAAGTCACGAAGGATGGGTATTCGGGAAGGACGGACCCGCTTATGCAGACTTTGAGCTGCTCGGGTTGTTTCTCTGGCTCAAGATCGCTGGTTTTCCCGGGGTGTGGGATCACATCAAGGAGTTGAATGGCGCGAAGTGGGGCAGATTGTTCATTGCTGCAGAACCGTACATGAACATTGAGTAGAATTTAGTCGTCATCTGGCTTTAAATTGAATATATCTTCCCTGAGGGCTTTTTCAGTTCCATTCGTGGACGCATGTAGTTTCAAAATGCGTTCAATAAGCCAGAGTTTGCGGCCACGAGAAGATGATGACAAGGGACATACAAAATAATAGACAGTCCCACTCGCCCAGAACAATGTTTGATATCTAGTCGTTCTAGGGGCATCGAAAGGGACGCATCCATTTTTGTCGATGAATCGTGAGCCGACGGTGTAGGATAAGAGTCATACGTCACCCGAGGTTCAAACTCGTCCAGTCAGTCACGTCGAACAAATTCCCACCGTTCGTGGGCAGGAACCCATGCTGATTTATCGCATTTCCAGCTGCTCGAATATGACGTCGTTCGCCAAGGGTCTCACCACGAGTGGACCCACTCAAAATTAGGCTGTTTCAGCTGTAGGCTCGGCGTGGATCCGCACTGGCGAAATGCCTCACCTTATCTTTCATTCGCAAGAGTCTGGCAGTCATTCAGTGGGCGGTATGAACTAGTGCAGCCCAAGACTCGGGCCGATCTTCCGACCGTTGTTGAGGTAAATTCAACTTCTGGAAAAGGTGCTTGAGGGCGGCGATTCGCCGGCATTGCTGCATTTCAACCGAAGATGTCATTCACATATGGAGGCTCATAGTTTAAGAGATAAGGGAACCGGAAACAGCAACTCAGATTCAGAGTGTCAGAATCCAAGCGCCTGCAGTGTGTTGACGAATCCCTCGGCACGGAGGAACTGGCTCGCGTCGAGCATCCTATGAGAGCATTAATAAAAATCTAGTCCTGGGCGTTTAAAGTTCATACATTGTGTGCACCAAGGTCAGCGCGCCGGGAAGGGTGTGGTTGTAGTGAGTCAACGCGTTCGAAATGATAGGATCCAGCGTCGAAACCATATTCGAGAAGTCTGGAACCGCCCCTGTGCCAATAACTCCAGACAGACTCGTTGCTACCAATCTGCATTTCGAGCATTTCAGTTTGCGTTTGGCGGCTGACAAGCGACGTACTGCATGGCGTCCGAGAGGGTGACGCTGATCTCGTCGTTGGTAGGCGAAACGGTCGTCGACCCGCTGCTCACTGGCGTCTCTAGCAGCTGGTTGTCCATGTTCTTGAATGTATTCTCGAGTTTGGTGAATTGGTTCCCAAGCGTCGCCGAATTAATTGTATGGTTCGCCTGGATCGTCACTACACCAGCCATCTCAGTAATCTGTTTGAGTATCTACACGGTGCGCAGATACGCACAGATAGTGGGACCAACTTGGTGCAATGCCTGATCGACGGTGTCGATAATCTTGTTGATAGCGGCGTTCGTGTTCGTCGCCTGCCGAACGTCGAGTCTGCTCGCACAAGTGATAGAAAGGAAGGCGAGAGAAATTAGATGGCGGAGGATGAGCATTTTCGGAGCGGCAGAGGGGAACCGACACGGCAGACGCCAGATTAGCTCGTATTAAAGGCTATTGCGTGGGTGAGTCGCAGATATCCGGTGAGTAGTCTCGGTACCATCCGAGGGACCACTTGCGTGGATCTGAATGATGCGCCCACGGGCTTTCAGCAGGAAACACGGGTAATCGGTGGCCGGAGCTCGGAAGATACTGCTTTACGACCGAGTGAAAGTGGTCCTCGACGTTTCCCATGTTCGTGAGAGTGAATGGGGAAGCCGACGGTGCCTAGTTGATGCAAGAGATTGTGCCATGACGAGTATGAAGGCGAGCTTGGGCCAAGCATGACTTTGGTCCAGCCCGAGAAATCCAAGCCACAGCCCCCTATTTTGTTGGTCTAGAAATACTTACGCCCTAGCTGCCAATTGACACAAGCCGGAACATCCCAACCACTCGAAGATGGTAAATCACGGGTAGTGGAGCATGGTTGACTCGGTGAGAAGACGGTATTTACAGGTTCTGGCAAAGGCTCAGTGGGAAGAGCAGATCTAGGGGGCAAGAGCTCAGCCAAACAACAGCCAAAACAAGACCAGAAAAACGTGATTGACATCGTGCGACATCCGTAATTGCCTTTTACGGCCTTTGCCTCGTGCTGTCATCGTGTGCTTCTCCTCCCAAGCTTCCCACCTGGGTCGCAATGCCAAATAGTGTTCAGCTACCTGATCTGCTCAGTCTTTGTCGAACTTTTGAACTACGAACGAACCGACACTGTCGCACAGTTACGTCGGCGTCGGAACACTGGTTCACGGCCCAGCAAGATCTCATGAGCGACATCGAAAAGGCTGGGCTTCGATTCATGAAGATTGGACTTTGGGCTTCGGTCTGCTTTCCTACCTGCGATCCGCCCCAGCTCCGTTTGGCCACAGACTTCTTGACGGCGCTTGTTCTCTGCAACTGCCGATTAGCGCAGGCTCGAACCCTGCGTGACTGTGGGTGGACGGATGAGCAGCTCCCAGATGGCTTATCATGTCTGTCTGGTAATATTTTATTTTGCGCGTAAGTTTCACGTATCTCTGCGAGGTTACATCTCAGCCCTGGTTACAGCATCGTACAACAATTGGCCGGTGCTATGCCCTCGGAATCATCAAGACAGAGATTTAACAGATCTGCTGAAGCGTTCCGGACTGCTCAGATGCAGATACTGTCTCATCGGCGGAACAATACCCTCCCAACTCTGGAGGCGTACACAGAGCTTCGACGAGATCTGAGTGGCATTCCGATGGTGTTTGATCTCATCGAGATGACAGAAGGGTTCCAAATGCCACCCAGCGACCATGGAGGGGATAGCTTGAAAACTTCCGCTGCGGACCTTATTGCCCTGTCTATAGTAAGATTATTTCTTTTGACCGGCTTGGTTGAATTACTCAACACACAATAATCAGGACATTTTTGCATACAGTAACGACCAGTTCTTCGACAACCAGTTCAATATAGTCTCGATCCTTCGAGCGCATAAAGGTGTCTCCGTCCAGGCTGCTCTCAATCACGCCTTCTTGTTCACCGAACAGGCGTTTCAAAAGTTCATCTCCACTGAATCCGCCCTCCTCTCAGAAAATACCGTCCCGCTTCAAACGACTTCGTTGTGGGCTTGGCGTCCTTTTCGCCCCTCATCCGCGGTGGCACCGGAGAAAACACCCTTGACATCTGACTCGAAACTGTACCTGCGAGGGTTGAAAGACTGCATCGTCGGCACCCTGAATTGGAGCTACGAGACGGAATTGTATTTTGGGTCGAAAGGAGACGAAGTTCGGCAATTCGGTTGGGTCTTTCTGAAAAGCAGAGAGGGAGGATTGGAGGAGGGATAGCCGTTACTCTTCGTTTACGCCCAACATGCACTGTAAGCGCAGTTGTATTCTTTCAATATCTGGTGCATTCATTGTTTGTACAGATGTATAGAAAGTCGTTCGAGGTCGCTCGTATCCTTCAAGACTTACTTATGCTTGTAATCCCCGCCCAAATGGCCATAAGCTCCTTCATTATCAGAGTCACTGTCGTCCTCTTCGTTCAACGCATCTCTCTCCTTCATCATCTGCTCGCGCCACATCCTAGCATCAATGTGCTCTTCGTTATTCATGCTATCTGCTTGCTCGATCCCTTCGATTTCTTTATCTGCGAACAATGAATACACGAACGACGTCTCGGAAAAGCACTCACCCATTTCAGCATTCATGATAACTATCCACAGCACTTTGTCCGATGCCCAATATTCCCGGAGGTCGGCATCTGCGACTTTCCTTTCGAGCTTCGATTCGTCGGGGCCAATTATGCGGTCGAGGAACCCCGGGCCACGCTGGCGCTTCCTGGCACACAGTGCTGCGCTGTTCAACTCCTTGCGTTCACGACGGCTCATCGCAATTATTTCGCCGTATCCCATCGGCTGTGGGTGACTACCATAACTCCCATCGCATGGTTGCTGGACTTCGTATCCTCGTGGAGTACCGTGTCCTGGATGGCATCCATGTCGTGATGGTCCTGGATACTCGGACGGACTGCCCAGGCCTGGTGAGGTTCCAGGAGTAACGCCCAACCGTCGCAGCTGTTCTTCGACATGCGCAAAGCTTTCGGCGTCTCTTCTCAGCCTTGTTCTCCCGATTTCTCGTCTGCCGCGCCTCATACGCGACACTCCACGACCCCATCTTTTCCAAGATTCCGCGCGTCTTCGCCGGCGGCGGCACGTCAAAGTCGAGCGGCAGCGCATACCCCTCCAGGGCGGCGAGCCGCCGCTGCGTCGCCAGCGGCATTCGATGCCCGTCGCCGACCTCGCTGATGCTGGCCTGGACTCTGGGCGGCTTGTCCGCGATCGCGCCCACGATGCGGCTGGTGTAGGGGATCGGCGCGCTCATGAGGAGGCTTCCGACGGTGCGGCCGACCCTGTGCACCCGGGAGGGCCCGGCACCGCTCGGGGTGCGCATGACGAGGTGCTGCATTGCGGCGGTGGTGCAGATGCGCACGGAGAGGCCTTTCGGCCTGAGGCGCCTGTTGGCGGCGCGCAGGTAGCGGTCTGTGAGGGTCTTGTTGAGGACGCGTGTGCCCGCCTCGGCGGCTGCTTGCAGACGTTTCCTGTTGCCAAGACGAAGAATGAGTTTATCGCGTCGAAACGTCTGACTGGGAAGGCTACCTCCGATCATGGCCCACTCGTTTGGACTAAGCTGAAGTTAGCAATGCGCGTTTGAAGAGCGGAAGAAGGCCGCGCACATGAATCCAATCACCAATCCTGCAACGAGGTTAGCCTTTGTTGCAACACCTGACGAGAAATGAGAGTCGCCTGCCATGTCTACCACACGAAGCGGAGGACTCGAAGTCATAGCTAAATTCAACCCATCGATGAGCGCAAGAAGCTCGTCCTGCGAAATGCCGACTGAGGATCTCAAGACAGCGTTGTACCCTCTGGCAAACGGTGCGTCGAACGAAGGAGCTATTTGGGGAATACAAATCGGCCGGGGGATTCCAGGCGGTTTTTTGTAGCAAACCAGGAATTTCAGAAGCGGGAAGAAAGGCCTGCGTGAAGAGTTCGGCGTCATGGGTGCCTTCTCCAGAGGAGAATGGCTGAGGAGTGGATGGATGAGAAGGCGATGATTGCTGTGGCCAGGGGTGCTCAGGTCCGGGAGCGAGTGTGTATGGAGGAGGGAGATAAGTAGAAGTCATGACTTGTTGAACCTACCGCTGCCCTCCTCTCGACTTATACAATCGTTGCTGCGCTGCATTTTGTCGGACATTGATCGCATATTGAATATGTCGCGTCCAAATCGAACGCCGTATGTTGGCGGATCTTGCATAGCACAAGCACACTTGTACTCGTTGGACCGTTGCTGGGTCTCCAAGGCTCCGCTCTAAATTAGTAATTTTGGGCGTCATAAAAGTGCGGTGACATCCTCGCTGGATTTTTCTTATAGTGGAGTTCTATTGAATGGTCCTAACGAAACGCCGAATGTCAGCGGATCTGATATCGCGTACGCAGTGGGGCCCTGAGCACTGCAGTACTGGTTCTTCTACGGATGTGATGAATATTGACTCGTCCAACAATACTAGGGCTGCGCGCCGTGCCCGTGACGGGTACGCATCTGACGACCGTCGAATGGGAGTTCCATGGCCTCAACGGGACGGGACGGGTGACGGGACGGCCGTAACGGGTCTATGGTCATATGTTAGTATGATTTTTTTTTTCAACCCTTGAACGCCCTGTTAACACACGAGACTGCTGCAACGTTAATGAAACACTCCCTTCTAGCCTCTTGATTGATTTTGCCTTGCAAGTTCACTTTCGGAAGCAACTGCGGGAGAAGGCACTCAATAAAGGAATACACTTGTCCAGAACTTCAAATGAGAACTCTTACACGACTAGCAATGCATTTTGGGCAATTTCTCCTTCCTTTGCGCCAGAAGAGCGAAATATTGAGTCGTGGTTGAACCTCGGCAACCATGTTCGGAAGATGCCGAAGATTACACAGAACGAGAGTTTCGGGTACACAGACAGTTAATACCTGGAGAAGTGATATGGAATATATACCTCCTGGAAGACAGAAGACATCTTGTGGAAAATATTGGCTCCAGTAGTTATTTTTTAAGGCAAAAACGATGGGGCTGTTCGACGGCCATCACGGCCGTTCTCTGACGGGCCGTCAGGGCATCAACCCGTCCCATAACCGTCCCCGTTGCAGATGGAGAAAAATCCAACGGGACGGTACGGATACCCGTACGACGGGTGCCGTAGCACCGTCGCGACGGGCATGGCGCGCAGCCCTAAACAATACTTAATAATAGAAGAAAAACTTGCCGCCCGGCCAGAAATTGCTCTCCGCCAGGGCTCCCTGCATCTCGAACTAGACGACGGCTGTAAAAAGCGCTAGGTGGATCTTTACTCGTGTTTGGTGGAGTCGCTTGGAAAACGGAATATGGTATACAATTGAGCCGCGCCCCCCAAATTGTCCAACTGGAAGGCAGACTAGATTTGCGTTCGATGAGCAGGGTGGTTGAACTTGGCTCTACTTATTTGAAGTTGAACGAAAAGTTGAACGGAGTGGGCGAAGAAAATGCATGCAACACGACCTTGCATGGGCGGACTGGCGAAATCGAAATCGTCTTCCGTGGTTCCATCGCGGAGCTATCCAGAATGGAGATCCCGGTGCTTGGAAACAGGCAGCTTGGTTGAACAAGAGAAACGCGATCACGTGATGGATTCGATACGTATCGCGACATTTGATCGGCCGCCTCGAGTGGGGCCTAAATCTCCCTCTTTATAAAACCGCGTGTGTCCGTCTGAAGCCTTTCGGACTCCGCTTTAGGTTATTCAGCACCGAATCTTTGCTGCCCAATCAGGCGCCCAATACAAGGTTAACCTACATGAATTTAATTCGCTTTCTTATCCCCCACCGCGCTCTTGTTTTATTAAGGCTCGTATAATTAAATTTGTGGAATATAATTATCTAGGACTAAGAAGGCTCGTATAAGCAATTTGTAGTATAGATTTGCATACTAGATATGACTGTATGATAGGGCTGAAGTCGAGAGATTGAGACACGAAATGAGAAGGGCACATCGACCCTTAGGCCATCGACTGTGGTGGGAAGTCCAGCTGACCTGTTTGAGCCTTGACCACTGGATTATCTTGGTGTTGATGGCAAGTAGGAAGTTCCGAACCTGACTGAGAGCCGCCGGCTGATGTTTGTGGTATATTTATTGTGTATGAGCAACTTTCGGCAACAAGACAGATCTCCTCGTGCGAGTTGAGGGTCCACATCGCTGACCACGCGTACAGCTGGGGGAGCGCCATATTTGCGATGAAGTTGATCATCATCAATGCAGGCGCCGAGTTCATTTTCATGTTACCCGCAAAATTTATTAACGCGCAGAGTGCGGCTGGCGCTGCGGACTGGCGTTTGATAGTTCAATATCACAGACAGTTTCATCGAGACAAAGACTCTACTTGCCTGCAGTGCAATCCGACGCAAGCGGGTGAGGATGATTGCGACTGGTCCGCGGGACAGAGCGCATTGATGCGAGTGGCGCTGGGCGGGCACACAAATATTAATCTAACTGAAACACAAAGAAAAAAGTGAAGAATTGAACGCGTACTTACAAGCAAATAGCATATTGTGCTTCCAGTCAAAAGCAGGTCTCCGCACAGCACGACTCCAAGATGTATTCCGACTACATCCGATCAAAACGAAGTAAGGCACAATGCCGGTGGTTCTGAGATTAGAACGTACCCCAAAGGGTCGTCAACTCGAACGTAGTTGTGAATATGTAGACGGTCTGTGTTGCAGAAATTAGTATCAATAGAGTGACGCTGGAGGGGGCATACCGCAACGACGCCGGTAACAAGCCCGAGCAGAAACAAAATGATGCAAATGGCGACAAGATATGCGTTCCGAGATATTGCCTGTGCAATGAATCAGCGTTGCAGAAATCGCCACAGGTCTGGAAACTCTCACCCAAAGACGGCGGCAGAAAAACAGCTGGACATAGAACGCGGTAGCGGCTTCGAGCAGGATGGTGACCTTCCAGACCCAATGCTTCTGCCATATGTTGGATCCCGCTTCCAGATCTCCGAACGTGGTGACGTTTTGTATCCACATTATCGCTCTACAAAAATCAAAAAAAAAATTGGGGAAACAATCGAAGACGCTCACAAGGATTGCAAGGTCTTCAGCGTCGTCATGAGCGCTAGCCCCGCCACAAAAAGCTTGATCCATATCGAGTCGCGCTTATTGAGCGACAGGTAGTGGGCGAACTGTGCGCACAGAACACCCTGAAGAAATAAAGACGAGCAAACTCCGAGATCCTAAGACCAGACTGTGAGCTATGCATTATCCCAATGAGCTGAGAATCCGGTACGCTTACCCACGCACCAAGGATGCAGGTCTGCATCTGTGTCTTGGTGAGGGGCATAATGTCGGTGCATCAGCTTACCGTCGGTGAAGCACTTATGTACCTGCGAAACTAAGGTGGCGCGTCGAAAAAGATGATCTGGAACTTAGGGTCGAGAGGCACCCGATTCAGTACAAGCGGCATCCGATCCGTCAAAAAAATCCACTTGGGCCGATTTGATTGAGGGTCGCGGACGCCATAACTCGCCAACCGCGGCTCAGCGCAAATAGAGCCTAGTACAGCGACCATCTTACTCCTTCAGGAAGCCTCAGTTCAGCACAGATGCAAGGTATAGACAGAGAACGTCAAAATGGATAACTCCTGCTCCCTCCTCTAATGAGCGATATACACGAGTCCAGGAAGTCCCCCGCCAGCACGGAGGCCACTTTGTGCCAGCTCCGGCAAAAGCGAATCCCACTATGGCTAAAAAGGTCAGAGAAACTACCTGGGAAATATACCGGTAACGCCCGAAATGCACTTTGAATCGCGTACACCCTTGGATACGCCCATGCGAGACGAACCAGAAACGCAAACCAGTGACAATAACGGCACGCAATTTGACCAAATCCGACGTTTGCTGCACCGCCATTGCGGTGTTCTCTCGTCATTGCGAAATCCACAAATGGTGTTTCGGGAGGACTCTATTAAGTCAACCTTAGCAGTCATAGGTCCCGTTCTTGTAAAAAGTTCGGCAAACGCGTGCAAGGGAGGAGGTACGCAGACTCGTAGACGGAGAGCCAAACCAGCGTCTGACGTTGACCACCCCAGCGAGTCCTTGAAATACGCCACATAGGGTAATCAGGGTTATCAGTAATAGGAGTCGTTTCGCTTCGCGCGATCCGTCGCCGCACGGATCCCGCCTGGATCCCGCTGCAAAGACGATGAAACTGAAGTCGCAAAATATTTGTGGGTCTCCTCCCTTTATTGGGACAGTGGATAGACTATGGGCTTGGATTGGAGACTGCGGAATCGTCGCAACGACAAAACCACGGGGTAGTAGTTGCAGCCTGAGACCTTCTCGAGAGGTCACCAGCGGAGAAAAGGGACCTCAGCAGTCGTGCAAGATGCAGGGCAATCGGACGAAGTGGTAAGAAGGAGAAAGCTGTTCGCGACGACAAAACCAGGTCGTGCAGTTGCAGCCTAAGAATCTTCTAAGCAGGTCGCCGGCGGAGAAGGGACTTCAGCAGTCGTGCCGGAATGAAATGGCAGGAGGAGAAAGTTGTTGGGATCAAATTTCTATATTGGGTCGATGTTGCGTCACAATGGTCACATGTCCAGACACTCCTTCTCCTCCTCTCAGAGATCTCCAAATGCCGACCACAGTTCTTCCTGATAACGAAGAACATAACACATGCGACGCCAAAGTGGTCATCCCATCCCCAATCTCGCGCTTACCCCCCGAAATCCTCGCGGACATCTTTGTCCGATGCGTCCCTGTATCGATTGGGAGGCTCCGAACTAGCCTTATCTGGCTGAATATCCCCAAAGTCAGCACACTGTGGCGTGATGTCGCGCTCGGATGTCCCGAATTCTGGAGCACCCTCGTTGTCTTGCGCCCCAAATGGACGCCCGTCTTCCTTGCGCGGTCGAAGACGGTTCCGCTCGTGGTGAGGGCAGATGTGCGGAAGCTGGATGCGTCCGGGGGCCAACGGCTCGATACGATACTCCTCGATAACATCTCTCGGCTAGGGACGCTCGAAGTCCGCTCGCCGCAGGGTTATATCGTGGGCTTCCTATACGGTGATTTGGAGTATGCTGGTGCGGCTCCTCAGTTGCAGTCTCTCAAGGTTGTCAACACCGACGAATTTGGCGACGGGCTTTGGCTGCCCATGGATTTGTTTCGCCGGTCGAAAACTGTAGAGGAGAGCGACAAAGCCCGAACGCAGTCGGATTTGTGCTTGCACTTGGAAGGCTGCGCATTTCCGTGGGATTCGGCATGGTACTCCCATTTAACGCATCTGCATCTCGAAAACATCAACTCGGTAAAGCGGCCGACCATGGAGACGCTCCTGAAGACCCTCGTCGGCTCTCCTGCGCTCCAAACGCTCACTCTAATCCACTGCTGTCCGACCACCAGCGATGGGTTCCCCGTCGACCTTACCCATCTAACCACACTCACTATCCGGAGCACGTTCACGCCAACGTGCACGGACCTCCTCAAATGTTTAATCCTCCCACCTTCCGCAACGTTCAATATCTCGTATAATATTAAGACCTTCCACGAGACCGACACCTCGGTGGCTTCACTGATAACCGACTTCTCTCGTACCTCCCGAACCATGTACGACACCGTGCGGATTATCCACAAAGACGGTTTTGTGTACTCCCTCCTCGACTCCGCGCGCCCGTGGTGGTCCCGCAGGTTTAAGATCGAGGGCAAGTCGTGCCAGCCATACCCTAGTCTCTGTGACGCCACGCGCGCTCTCCTCAACGCGCTGGACTTCTCCACCGTCACTACGCTGCACCTGCACGGTATGCAAGGCACCCTCCCACCCCCCTCCACGCACTTCAGCGTGCGCGACACCACCACCGGCGCCCTCTGGGCCGCCTTCGCCCACCGCCTCCACCGCGTGCGCACACTGCACCTGCACCGCACCGTACCCGCCGAGTTCCTCGACTTCCTCCTCACGCAGGCGATGTTCGTACTGGGCCTCACACACTGGAACTACGAGGCCTATGGGCTGGGCGCGCGTGGGCCGGACGGGCGCCCGGTGCATGCGTGGGCGGGGCTGCAGCGCATTTGTCTGCATGAGATCGACCTGGGGGAGGTGGGGCCGCGATGGTTGGGGCCACTGCGCGTGACAAGGGCGGAGATGCTGCGCGCGCTGTTGTGGGCGCGGCGTGAGGGCGGGGCGAGGATTTGGCAGGTGGAGATTGAGGAGTGCGAGAATGTGTTGAGTGGGGATTTGAGGCACTTGAGGGTGTTTGCGGATGTGGTATATGATGGTAAGGGGCACAAGGTGGTGGAGAACGATGAGGGGTATGCATCGTTGCGTGCGTATTCTATTGGGGTGCTTGCGCGGATGGTTGAGAGGGATGAAGAGTATGTGGAGTGATCTGTCTTATCTAACTTTGTATTTTCTTACAACTTGTGGGTCAAATTTACCGATGCTACTATATCGTCTCCAATTCGAAGATATAGCTTCTGTGTAGGTTATTTTGAACTCGATGCCACGGCTGCGCCTGCGGCTGCACGTTTAAACGCACCCCTCCTACGGACTTTTTTCGCCTTACCGTACAAACTATGGCGGTACGAGTTTCAATTATTTGTAGCACGAGATACTATCTTACACCGGCGGTCCACCCACTTACAAATAGTAATATCGAGACAACCCGGAATCGCGCTCCCGTGATGGACCAACAGAGCCCAACGATGCGTCGCCAGCCCATGGATCGCGATGAGAACAGCGCAGCTTATGTCCACATGGACTCCCCACAGTAATCTGTTTCTACCGCCGAATAGCTCAGAAAAACCTGAGCCCAGAAGTGTACTATCAGTGACTAGGAAGCTGGCCACACTAGGAAGCTGGCAATAGGGCGAATATAACACTCTGGAGTGTATAATATCTCACCTTTCTACTTGCATGGTGCAATATGACCCATTGTGCAC
>JARKIC010001205.1:0-143523 GCA_029378375.1 Mycena olivaceomarginata
TTGGCTAAGTACATGTTGATGTGCTTGTTATATTGCTTAGATTTATTCCCAGAGACGTCGTCCGCCCAGATCGGGACCATAACAACATAAAGGTCGTCACCCCCGGCGAGATCACGAAGTTTGTTCGGCATCGCCGGGGCACTAACACCGTCTAAACTTCGTTAGATACCAGAAACGAATTGATACATTGCTTGACATACCTGCCCATTTGATTTGGTCGCCTTTATGTTGGAGGACATCATGATAGGTATGGGTAAACTGTACCGCAGGAACGGAACGCATGTCGAGGCCGATTTTCCACCCAGTCTATCAATTGTTATAATATTCTCAACAGCGTATTAGAAAAAAAGAATCATACCTCAGCAGGCGTAACATCCAAGCAATCGGCACACAGAACTCCTTCTCTCTTGATCCAGGCCACGGGGATCACGTAGGATATGTCGGCAAGTTGAGCAACCTCCTCAATGTAGAATTGGCGAAGCCCACGTGCATACATCGGAGTGAGTTCCGATGGTTTGTACTCCTTCCAGCGCTCGCTTGCCATACTTCGGCAATCGGTCCAGTTGTTTCCTCTGGATAGAACTGAAGATGTTTTGCAACTTCCGGGTTTGAGAAGTCCTATAAATCGCCGTAAGAAAGCCAAAATCAGGAACATATCAGAGAACAAAACACGATCTCACCCGCGCAATTGTTTCCCGAATATCGTTTACAAAGAAGCGGTTACCCACACTGGATGTGTAAGCTTTCGGCTCACTTCCGCACAAGTCGCGAAGGTGGTTCTGCATCTTGCGGAAGCTATTGTACGATGGGACTTAGCAATGCCAGGTTAGGTGTGAATTTATCATGTCGACCCATAATCCAACGTTCTCTCAGCGTAAGCATGTTTTCTCGATGAGCACTTTATCTTCCATGCTCTTTGCAAGCCCACGCTTCTTTCTCATGACTTCCCAGCTGCATTCACATATTTGTTCTTGAATTCTGGCGGTTCCGGTGAGTCGCCGCTTTTCTCGACGCTCTAGATTTTTTTTCTTACTTACCTGATGTCTAGCTTTCTGCAGGTGCATACCGGTATTCTCGCATGCAGCTACCCACCAGCTTTCCATGCATGTTTCTCACTCGTTTAATTTGGCTGGCGTATCGCCCGGCGCGTAACTCCAGCAATGGTGACACTAACATCCGGGTACACACGTTGACGACGTATAGGGATACACAATAATTTTCTACTCAGTTTACCTTCAGGTGAGCTGCCCGATGCGGATTTGTCATGCTGGTGTAGCTTTTTCTCATCCTCCCTCTTACAGACCGCTGATATTTTTTTCGCCTGGCGCGTTGTGGACGTCTACAGCATCCAGTTCGATACTCATGCATTTTTGGGTATCTCTCCAGATGGATGCTAACCGACGCGTTCCAGCCTCGTGCACGATGGAACGGCGTGTTTACATCAACGCCTTAACTTTCGTCTAATTTTGAAGTCTCAGGAGCGAGGGTCCTATTGGCGTAGATTTTGCATGAATAAGTTGAATTGTTTGACATTTGAATCGGTTTGCAAGTTAACGTTGAGCGGACCTGGAGGTTGAACCTTACCATATCACCCGCAATTTTCGCCAACCGTACATGAGATTTTCCAACATGTCTTCTTTGCCGCCGGAGCGAAGCGAAGGCATATCTTGTATTCACTAATGTATGCACGAGTACTGCGCCCTGGGTCTGCAAATTATGCAAAATTGATTAGTAAATGGCGCATATTTACGCGTGGAGACATCGCGGAGGATCATTTCAAGGTTAAATTAAACTGCGATTGTGAAGATCCTCTTGGCGAACATCGTTGAACAACATACTTACCCACTCGGCATTCCTGAATGCAACAAGTAATTGATCAATTCTCCTCAATCGGAGTCTGTCCGTAGCGGTTCAGCTTGTTATGCTCGTTTGTAGAACCACGGGTCGAAGAAAAGCTCTTACGCCGGATCTTAATCCACAGAACATATATTGCCGCACAGCGGCCGCCGGTGAAGGGAAAGAAGGAACGAGCACAGCCTCCATCACGGGTCGTATTTGGCAATCATATCTTGCTTCCTTTCCTACAACTCCCACAACGGTTCTGGGCCAAGGAGCATGGACGCGACTGAGAGAATCAAGGAGGAAGATTCACCGCAAGCTACCATACGGGTGGAGGACCTGTGGTTCCCGGACCACAATCTTGTTCTTCAGGCCGGTAATCGGCTGTTTCGCGTTTCCGGTGGCCTTCTTGCGGCGCGCTCTCCGGTATTCCGGGATATGCTCTCGATTCCGCAGCCAGATAGCCAACCCCTGATTGATGGTGTCCTGTGGTCATCCTTCACGACTCGCCACTCGATGCCGAATATTTTCTGAAAGCAATTTTCGACTCAGCGTACGGGACGACATCATCTAATTGGAACCATCACTGACCCAGAATTTACAGCTTTTTTGAGCGTCCCCCTGCTCTCACGACATTCCACATTGTCGCTGGCGTCCTACGGCTTGCCACAAAGTATGACGTGGAGTACCTCCAACACCGCGCCTTGCTACACCTCTCAGCCGCCTTGCCACGTTCTTTGGAAGAATACGACTTGCGCACCCCCGCGGGCCCCTTTGCCTCCCGGCACTCAGAATTCTCCCTGCTCATACTCGCGGCCGATCTCGGCCTCACCTGGGCCCTGCCAATGGCAATGTACCTTGCCTCTTGCTTCCCCGTCAAGGCCATCATCGACGGCATCCCATTCGCCGGCTCCGATACCCAGCTCCCCCTCCCCCTCCAGCGCACGCTCCTCATCGGGCGCAGCACCCTCGCAATCGCGCAAAACAACGACATCATCCGCTGCCTCCGAGTGCTCCCATCGGACGGCTGTCTCTCCCGCGAGGCCTGCCAGTCCAAATCGCGCCAGGCGCACGACGTTCACGGGGATCAAGGGCGTCAACCCGCTCGGCGTGATGAATGCCGCGGTCTGGAGCACGCTTGCGCCGCTGCTCTGCGCGCCGTGCTATCTCGCAGCCGAGGACGAGCACCGGCGGGCGAGACAAAAGATCTGGGGCGCGCTGCCGGCGGTGTTTGGCCTCGAGCTTGAGGCGTGGGGCGCACCGCAGACGTAGCACGGACTATCGTAACCTCATTTTGAATATCGGAGATCTAAATGTGGAGTGGGACTGGAAGACATCGGGTTTCTTGTCGGCGAACATACGAAGACATATCCCATTCCACCCGATCACTCGTGCAATTTTCAATTTTCTGTACGCACTTCTCTGTCCATTCTCCCTCCTGCACCCGATGTTCTCATCCACTTACAACAGCGCTCTAGATTAGGTGGCCTTCCCGACCTCCCATCACCTCGAACTCGTGCAAATGCGCATCCTGGACGCATCTTGGGTTACACCAGGTACGGCATATGTTCCACCCACGGGCTGTATCATCCGAACTGTAGTCAAATATTCTTCGAGGCTTGGCCATTTAGAACCGGCCAATGAAATTAGGCACACATGCAAGGAATACCGGAATCCCTATGTGTAGGAAGAGTAAGCAGACGATCCTCGTTCGATTCGGGGGCAGGTGTGCGTGGTAGAATCGTTTGTTTTGTTTTTCCTGCTCTACCTCTTTGCCCTTGCGTCTTACGGAGGATCCCAAGTACATCAACTCACACACGACGTTCGAGCTCTTCATGAACCCTTGAGTCAAGACGAGTTCGATAATTCTGGTCAGAAGTGCAATAAATGATTTTGACTAAGTGTGAGACAGAGCACTGAACCGAATTCCTAGAGAGTCGAGACTTGAAAGGTAGGAAATGTAAAATACGCAAAGCCTTGCTGCTTTGCTGTGATCGGCTTCGTCACCGAGGAAAAAATCCACCGTGCAGAAGCAATTTCACTATCGCAACAGAAAACGGGGGCGGCGTAGCAGCGCTGAGCAGTGTAGCGGTCGACAGCAAACCGAAGACTTTCTGAGTCAAGAGACGAATATTCGGGAGTAGATTGATCGTTATTCGGACCGATGGAACTGCAGACAATGAGATATTTATAATACAGCAAAGAAGACAGAAAGAAAGGGCATAATTGTCCCATGTCGTGGCGCCGACCTCCACACTTTCTGCGCGGACTTGTCGGCGTGGATGTCTCACTCAAGCCTCCGCCAACCACTCCGCATCGCACCGAGCGTCTCCCCGCGCTGCGGCTCCTGTAGCCCCGGAAACAGCAGGAAATCGTGAACGCTATCCGGTGCCTCGAGATAGCGCACGCCTCGCCCAAATCACCGGCTTATCCGCTCATTAAGGGTGCGGATCGAGTCACGCAGAATCTCCGCTTCCCCAGCAGATGAAGGTGCGCGGGAAGCCCTCGAAGCTGACGTCGAGGGTGGCGCGATGCCGGAGAGATGTACGGGTTTGTCTCGGCTGTGCCGAGCCCGAGAGGTCCGGTGAAGGCGCGGATTGACCAATGGAGGAAGTTGGGGACGCGCTGGAGGCCCGTGGGGTGCGGCGAGGAAGTCGGATGCAGCGCAGGTAATGAGGGAGGAGTTGGGCGTCTCGTGCGGAGGTGCCGAGGTCGGCCCAGGGGGAGAGTAGTAGGAGGGCACCGGGAGGGGGGAAGGTCGGAGATGGTGTGCTCGACGAGGTAAAAGCGCACGAGGGCGAGTGCGAGGTTTCCGCCTGCGGAATCTCCCATGAAAACGATGGATGCGGGGGGGATGTGCAGGGTGGAAACGAGGTAGTGGGTAGCCTGTGAGAGCGTCGATGAGGGCAGTCGGGAACGGGTGGGCTACGGCGAACGGCGTGGTGGACGAGAGGCGGTATTCGATGCTGAAGGTTCGATGAACACACGCAGCGTGTTGAATCACTCCACGCGCGGCATGGCCGGGGAACTGGGCCGGATGTGCAGACCAAATCGTGTATCCGCCGCCGTGCAGTGCATATATGATTTTTTCCCCAGGCATGAGTGGAGCCTCTGGCGCGACCGTGGAGCCGGGTTCATGGATCCAATATCCGGGCAGTCGAATCGGCGCGACCTCTGCTACAGAGGCCCACATCGCGACCTTTCCGAAGATATAACTTGTGGGACAGGACTAACCCAAACGCCATGATATCCTGGCCCCGGAACCAGTGCGAGGTGGTTTGGTGGTGGTGTTTGGAAGTTTCCAACTCTGGTAGGGTGCGTTAGACAGTGCATCAGAACCAGGCTCGCTACTTATTACTTGTCATTCATCGAAAAGATATGGCGTCCAAGCTTCACCATAACACTGAGCGACCACTCCAAGACTTTCGCGGTCGCCATCCGCTATGTTCTATATTCAGCGATCTGCCGGCAGGGGGGAGAATGATCCTACCGCGGGATCGCAAGCAACGCCCAGCAAGGGACACGGACGAGGGCGGTTAGTAGTTCGAATGCTAGGTAAGGAATCTTGAGTACTGGGTGCCGCAGGGGAGCATACGCTGTCGTCGACATGATGGTGAGATTACAAGAATATCTGTGTCACGAGCCGCATCGCAACCGACCTTAAATGCGCATTCGTTATTCGGACCGATGGAACTGCAGATAATGAAATATTTATAATACAGCAAAGAAGACAGAAAGAAAGGGCATAATTGTCCCATGTCGTGCGCCAATCTCCACACTTTCTGCGTAGAACTCGTAGGCGTGAATATCTCACTCAAGCCTCCGCCAACCACTCCGCAATCGCACCGAGCGTCTCCCCGCGCTGCGGCTCCTGTAGCCCCGGAAGCAGCAGGAAATCGTGCACGCTATCCGGTGCTTCGAGATAGCGCACGCCTTCGCCCAAATCACGGCTCATCCGCTCATTAAGGGTGCGGATCGAGTCACGCAGAATCTCCGCTTCCCCAGCAGAGATGAAGGTACGCGGAAAGCCCTCGAAGCTGACGTCGAGGTGGCGCGATGCCGGGGAGATGTACCGGTTTGTCTCGGCTGCGCCGAGCCCGAGAGGGCCGGTGAAGGCGCGGATAGCCCAGTGGAGGAAGTTGGGACGCGCTGGAGGCCCGGTGGGTGCGGCGAGGAAGTCGGACGCAGCGCAGGTGATGAGGGAGGAGTTGGGCGTCTCGTGCGAGGTGCCGAGGTCGGCCCAGGGGGAGAGTAGTAGGAGGGCACCGGGAGGGGGAAGGTCGGAGATGGGGTGCTCGACGAGGTAGCGCACGAGGGCGAGTGCGAGGTTTCCGCCTGCGGAATCTCCCATGAAAACGATGGACGCGGGGGGGGATGTGCAGGGTGGAGACGAGGTAGTGGTAGCCTGTGAGAGCGTCGATGAGGGCAGTCGGGAACGGGTGGGCTACGGGCGAACGGCGTGGGTGGACGAGAGGCGGTATTCGATGCTGAAGGTTCGATGAACACACGCAGCGTGTTGAATCCCTCCACGCGCGGCATGGCCGGGGAACTGGGCCCGGATGTGCAGACCAACGCGTATACCCGCCGCCGTGCAGTGCATATAGGACTTTTTTCCCCAGGCATGAGTGGAGCCTCGGGCGCGACCGTGGAACCGGGTTCATGGATCCAATATCCGGGCAGTCGAGTCGGCGCAACCTCTGCTACAGAGGCCCACATCGCGACCTTTCCGAGGATATAGCTTTGTGGGACAGGACTGACCCAAACGCCATGATAACCTGGCCCCGGAACTAGTGCGAGGTGATTTGGTGGTGGTGTTTGGAAGTTTCCAACCCTGGTAGGGTGCGTTAGACAGTGCATCAGAACCAGGCTCGCTACTTATTACTTGTCATTAATTGAAACGATATGGCGTCCAAGCTTCACCATAACACTGAGCGACCAGCTCCAGGACTTTCGTGGTCGCCATCCGCTATGTTCTATATTCAGCGATCTGTCGGCAGGGGGGATAATGATCCTACCGCGGGATCGCAAGCAACGCCCAGCAAGGGACACGGACGAGGGCGGTTAGTAGTTCGAATGTTAGGTAAGGAACCTTGAGTACTGGGTGCCGCAGGGGAGCATACGCTGTCATCAACATGGTAGTGAGATTCCAAGAATATCTGTGTCACGAGCCGCATTGCAACCGACCTCAAGTGCGCATTCGGATCATCGGATGCCCAATGTTCAGCCTTTTCGTACTCCACTGCGTAGACGGAGGGGAAGGTGAGATAAAACCTCGTTTGCAACCGGAACTGGGAAAATCAGGTACATCAACAAAAACCATTCGGAAAACAAGGTACACACGGACGTCAGACACTCCTCAGCGTGAGGCCGCCCGCAGTTTACGAGAGTTAACCCTTGCGGCTATTGCGAGTCTGGGGCGACTCGGAATAACGTTGTTAACGTTTGGGCTTACAGCATTCCGTCGCCACCTGTTCAGTTCAGCTCGGCTATATCAAGAGATGAAAACAGGCAAGCCTCGATACCTACGCGCCTTTGTACATTGGACAGCGCCGATGGACAGCCACTAGTTGCCAACCTCGACCAGCCAGAATATTCGAGTGCAGAGTGGTTATTCGGACCGAGAAGTAGAGAGGAGACCGATTGGAATATTTATCGTACACCAAGGAAGAAACAACAGGCATAATTGTTCCATCTCGTGCGTCAACTCGCCAATTTCTGTGCAGAATCCAGCAGCAATTGCCCGCTCACTCAGGCCTCCGCCACCCCACTCCGCAATGGCAGCGAGCGTCTCCCCACGCTGCGGCTCCTGCAGCTTTGGAATCAACAAGAAATCATGCACACTATCCGCCGCTTCGAGGTAGCGCACACCCTCGCCTAAATCACGGCTCATACGCTCATTCAGGGTGCGGATCGAGTCGAGGAGGATCTCCGCTCCCCCGGCAGAGATGAAGGTGCGCGGGAAGCCCGCGAAGCTGACGTTGTCAAGGTGGCGCGATGCGGGGGAGATGTACGTGTTCGTCTCGGCTGCGCCGAGCCCGAGGGGGCCGGTGAACGCGCGGATGGACCAGTGCAGGAAGTTGGAGGTGGTGCGCGCCGGGGGGCCGATGGGCGGGACGAGGAAGTCGGAGGCGGCGCAGGTGGTGAGGGACGAGTTGGGCGTCTCGTGCGAGGTGCCGAGGTCGACCCAGGGGGAGAGCAGCAGGAGGGCGCCGGGCGGGGGGAGATTGGGGACTGGATGCTCGACAAGGTAGCGCACCAGAGCCAGTGCGAGGTTTCCGCCGGCGGAGTCGCCCATGAAGACGATTGAGGCAGGGGGGATACGCAGCGTGGATACAAGGTAGTGGTAGCCTGTGAGAGCGTCGATGAGGGCCGTCGGAAACGGGTGCGCGGTGGCGAACGGCGTCGTGGACGAGAGGCGGTATTCGATGGCGAAGGTCCGGTGGACGCACTCGACGTATTCAATCATTGCGCGCGCCGCTTCGCCAGGGATCTCGTCTGGTGTGCGGAAAACGGGTGTATGCGCCACCGTGCAGAGCGTACACAATTTTCTCGCCGGGCAGGAGCGGAGCCTCGGGCGCGATCGTGCCAGGCTGGTGGATCCAATATCCGGGCAGTCGAACCGGCTCAACCCCCGCTATTGAAAGCCCACATCGCGACCTTTCCGAGAACGCGGTCTTGTGGAACAGGATCGACCCAGACGCCGTGGTAGCCTGTCCCCGGAACAAGCGCGAGGGTAGTTGGGTGGCGCTTTGAAGTCACCGACCCTGGCATGGCGCGTTAGACAGTGAAATGCAGAAGGGTGTTTACAGCTACTTTGCTTGAACTATATCCAGATGCCGAACCACTTGAACGACCATCGTTCGAGCCCAGCCCCAAGACTTTCGCGGTCGCCATCCACTATTTCCGACGCTCAGCGATCTGCTGGCAGAGCGACAATAATCTTACCGCGGGATTGAAATCAATGCCCAGTACGGTACACGGACGAGGGCGGTTAGTAGCTCAAATGTCAGGTAAGGGACCTTGAGTATTGGGTGCCGCAGAGGGGCATAGCTGCGCTGGAGGTCTTTCGACATGGCGTGAGAGAGCAACAAATAATATTTTGTCACAAGCCGTGACATTTTGCAATTGCTGATCGAGGCGCTGATGGCGGCTCATATTCCGATCGTCTGATGGATTGTTCAAGTTCCTCGAATCTCTGTTGCATAACAAAGAGCCTTCTCACAATCTTCACCGAAGTGCTCGGCTTGAATTCCGAGGCTGTCCAACGGTACGTGAAAATCTGTCAAGCTCACTTGCGACAGACGCTTGCCATCTACTCTGGCTCAGCCCTCTTTTTCTCCTCTTCTGCCAACTGCTGATAATCGCTTTTTATGGAAGAAAGGAATTATCACGCTCTTGGCCCATCCCGTATACTTGCCAGTCACACGCGTATCAAATTCAACCACAGTATTGACTGTTGATAAGTACTCCGAGTGGCAAGGAATGGATGGCTTATACTGCTCCATTGTAGTTCCAGGAATGTGGATCAAAGGAGAGAATTCTAGGGTATATTTCCTACGGCTTGCGAATTTCGTGTGCCAGTGGACACACCATCCTCCTCATCACGCTATTGTACATGTGCCAGAGTTCGGACAGCGATCTTGCGTTGATTCCCAGGCTTGGGCCTGGGAAGCACCCAAGCCGTTCAGTATGACGTTGACAGTGTTTCAGGCCGCCTTACCCTCGCATCCAAATTCTTGAATTATATCAGCATACGAAACGCCTGTCATCCATTCAAGCTCACCGAGATTTCCTGGGAGATTCTAGCCCCTTCCGAGGCAACATCGAATTCGACGAATTCATCAAGAGCCGTACTACGGGCCCAGGGACCTTCAACGTTTTCCTACAGAAATTCCAGTCCAGATATTGGTTTTAAGGAAAAGACGATATACCTCCAGGAGAGGCGCAGTCAACGCCACCGAAATAAGCGCCGAAGAGACAGGGAGAAGTATAGAAAGTCGCATCGTGTCAAAGGCTGAGAGAGGGACAAGAACTGGGAGTGTCCTCGTTTTATGTGAATACTCTCTAGAGATCTGCCAATCAATCCTATATTTCTACCACGATGCCTCCCTTAGCAACCAAATATCAGATACGAAAAATCTGCGTCCACTGATACGAGTGGTTATTATTGGGGTAGCCAATGGGTATACGGATACAGCTTTCAAGATTAGACGAAAGTTGTAAAAAGTGCCAGCTTGATAATGCCAAGGTACACGTGCTTTGGACTTCCGTTTTCGCTTGGCAAAGAAGAGTAAACGGCTTTGCTGTGAGATAGCATCCGAGCTATTACGATACCGTCCGCCTCAACTGGCGGTGCGATGTGGGTGGCATTCCGAATTCCCGGCCAAATTGCAGGGGGATCGGAAATTTAAAAAGCGAGTTATAACGTCAATTCAATAGGTAAGATATCACTCACGCCGAAGAGCCTCGCATCCAAGTCCTAGAGTGAACCCAGTGTCAAATTGCTTATCACAGCAACATCGAGCAAAAAGCAGCTCACAGATATCTCAGACTCCTGCCTTTTCGCCGTGTGGTCCCGTCCAACTTTAAGTTCATGTGAGTTGCCTGATCTGATCAGTCGATTCTTTGTCAAACGGTAAAGCGAGACTTTACTCGAGTTACTGGGGCGGTGGAGGTCGCCCATTGAACACAAGCGCTGAGGTCACGGAGATGATTGAGATAAATCGCATCCGGGAGGTGCATGGGCAAATGAATTTGGGAGATTGGGCGAGCGGAGAAGAAAATAAAGGTCGAAGAGAGAGAGAGCAAACCAGTGCAGCGAACAGGGGACAGATATTGGCGGCGTCCTTGCCTTAATAGCTTCTGCGAAGAAGCACAGATTGTTATCTGTTCCGTGCCCGAGGTCGTCGAAACATGGGACCTCACGAGCCCATTTTGTTAGTGTCTGTATATGTAGCGCTCTCTTCTCCACTCGTGTAGTATCACGATGGTGCTTATTTTATCTCATCCTTAGGGGAAGGAAGATTGATTACCGCCTCTTGGCCACCCGCTTAAGCCCGTATCACTGTCAGCCAGATGAGTATCAAGTTCAATCAAAGTATTGACAGTTGATGCCGAGTCGAGAATTGTGGCATGCGGAATGGAAGATGCATACTGCTGTATTGTACATGTCGTTCCAGGAATGCGGATCAAATTCCAGGTAGTATTCACTACAGCTTGCAAAACTCGTGAGCGATACACCATACGCATCATCACGCGATTGCGCATGTTCCAGAGTTCGCAGTGCGGTCTGTAGGTGCTTCGGCATGGATCCACTGTCGAGTACCGAGGCCGTTCAGTATGACGTCAGTCATTCCAGCTGACAAGCCTCACCCTTGCATCCAAATTCTTGAATGATATTAGCATAAGAAACGGTTGCAACCGCAGCGAAGCTCACCGAAAGTTCCTGAGGGATTTTGGCTCCTTCTGCAGTGAGATCGAGGTCGACGAATTCATCAAAAGCCGTGCTACGGGCCCGGGAAGCTTCAACGTTTACCTACAAAAATTCCAGCCCTGATGCTGTTTTCAAGGAAAAGAAATATACCTCCAGGAGAGGCGCAGCCAACGCCACCGAAATAAGTGCCGACGAGACAGGGAGAAGTATAGAAAGTCGCATCGTGTCCAGGGAGAGATGGACAAGAACTGGGAGTGTCCTCGCTTTATGTAAATCTTCTCATCTTTCTCACCCCGAGATCTGCCAATCAACCGCACATACGCTAGTATGATTCTTCCCATGGCCCCGGATATCAGCTACGAGTTGACCAATTTCAAATCTGCATCCGCTATAAGTGGCTATTACAGTGACATGGCGGGCTGAAAGCTGTAATTTTCGTCTCAGTGAAAATTGTAGAGTCAAGACGGGAAGGAAGTACAGTGAGGTAGTCTCTCATGACCGACACTACAAAGTTGAGCGCTGAGCTCGTCAACTCTAGCTGATAGTTTCGTAAGTTCAACAGGCGATTTGAATAGGCTCTAAATCAGGGATCCATTTTTTGCATTGACAGCTCGTCGTTCGTGGGCTCTGAAACTGGGACTTCCCGAAAATACTTTCCAAGTGTCCGCTGAAATCAGAAACGAGCAAATATACCCATCTCTCCATCTCATCTGTCTTTCGGCAGAATTCCCGGAGTGGTGTATATTTACGCTTGCCGAAGAGAACTGGGGCAAGGTGATGTCGCCAGCTGCCGCCCTTTCTGTCGTTGGGCGGCAGTGGCTGTGCCAGAAACGGCAGTTTCAATGTTCAAGTGAGACATGCGCAGAGGTAATTAAGTTGCACAATTTCGGAGTTCTATATGGTACTCAGGGCAATAATTGACTATTTTGGAGTGGGTGGGATACCCGCAATGGGTGATTTTTCTTTTGAATGGGCGCTGCCAGGACACCATTTGGGGGCGGGGCGGCACCTCGACCAGAGGGTCATCAGCTGAACATATTCTTACATCTTCTCACTCCCGTCATCGTATAACATTTTCTTCTGCAACGAGAGATTAATTCCACATTGTCCCCTTTAATGAAACACTCTCAGCTTCCCAATCTTGACGTAGCGCGAAAGGATTCAAACCACATTGTAAGTATCGTAAGTTACCGATAAATGCCAGAGTGGGGGAACGGTAGGTACATAGAGACAAGGTTTCACATGATAAGACATTCACCAGTTTCGGGCCCTCGATCTCTGGTGTTTTCGCCGAAAAGCTGTTCGGCAGCCTTAGTTGTCATCTCGATCCGAGTCAGGCATTATATCGCTCACCGACGCATCCAAATCAAGATCCACATCCTTGAGTAATTCTTGTGTCAGATAACCGGATCCTAGACTTTTTTTGCTGAATTAAAAGCAACTCACCGACGTGTCCGACTCCTCCTGGCGCGCTGTGGGGGTGCTGGTCAACACCAAGTTCGAGCGAACTAGTCACAGAACCGATTTCCTGGGAACTGGTCAGCCCTGTGGTACGAGTCGGTGCGAAACGGTAGGCCTGTACCGCGGGCACTGGGGCGGCGGATGCCGCCCAAACAAGCACTGAGGCAACAGAGACGATTGAAATAACTCGCATCACGGGGGTATAATGATAATAAGGAGGGATCGCGAGCGAAAACCAAACGCCAGGGAAGGAGAGGAAAATAGCACAAGGTGCGTGGAGGCTCGGGGAACTGGAGATATCGGCCGTTTCCCTGCCTTAAATCCTCTGGTTTTGTGACACTCTATCACCCCGCCTCTCTCACTTGAAGATCTATCAAACTAACTTGTATTTCAAACAGTCATGTCGTCTCCGAACCAAAGAACACTGATTTCCGCTTCTTATGTCCACCTCACATCAGTGAGATATGTATCCAATCATTGAACGTTGATACTCCAAGTCAAGGAATCTGACATACAGAAAGGAAGGTGTGTGCTGTCAGTCTCTTGTAGACAGAAGCTACAACAAAATATGCTCGTACCTCGCATGCATAGTGTAGTGTTCTGTTCTCTTAAACCCCCAGCAATGGATAAGTATGGGGTAAATTAAAGAAGAGCATTCCAGGCATATATTCGCCACTGTTGCTTCGTGGCCATCATCACGCGATTGTACATGTGCCAGAGTTTGCGGTGCGATCTGTAGGTGCTTCGGTATTCCCCCCTTGGATCCACTGCCCAGCACCGAAGACGTTCAGTATGACAATGATTCAGGCTGACTACTGCACGTCCCACCCTTGTATCCAAGTTCTTGAATGATATCAGTATAGGAAGGGTTCCCGCCCACTGGCAGTCACGCTCATCGAGATCTCCTCAGGGATTTTGACCCCTTCCGCGGTGACATCGAGTTCGACGAATTCATCAAGAGTCAACGACGGAGAGCATCAACCTTTGCCTATCGGAATTCCAGTCTCGGCGTTGGTCTTAGGAAATCAAGGACATACCTCAAGGAGGGGACAGCAACGGCCACAGAAAGAAACGCCGACGAGACAGGGAGAAGTGTAGAAAGTCGCATTGTGTCAAGGTCGAGAGATAGACAGGAACAGGAACTCTTCTCGTTATAAATCTTCTCATCTTTATTACAATTTACCATACCCTTCCTCCCGAGATCTGCCAATTCAACCATATCGTTCCCGTCGAATACTGTTGTATTATTTTCCCATGTCAACCGGATATCAGCCCCGAAAGTTGAACAAATCGTTTCCACTGATACCAGTGGCTATCACAGTACGTATAACACGGCTGTAAATCAGGGTTCCATTTGGCATTTCTCCATTTGACTCTTCGTTCTTTGGCTTTGGAACTGGGGACTAGAATACATTGCGAGTGGCCGCTGAAATCAGACACGAGCTGAGATCCTCATCTCTCTTGCATCTCTCCATCTCACCCATCTTTCGGCAGAATTTTCATCCCATCAGGCTCAGAGTGATCACGATGTATTTGGAGTGGGTGGGATACCCACAATTCATGGAAAAAACAAGATTTACCTCCGAAGCCACTAGGGCACCATCTTTGGGTAGCATCTCGACCAGAAGCAGCGGCGGCAGATTATTTTACATCTCCTCACCCTCACTCATCTCACTCTTACTTACTGTCTAAACAAGATGCGACACAACGAATCTACGTTGCGCCGTTTCCAGCTTCCAAAGCTCAGCGTACTGAGAGGCGCCAAGAGATCTGAACCACATTGTGAGTTGCGGATAAACGGCGGAACGGGATCGAGTTGTCCCGGGCTGGCTGTCGCCGGTAAATGACCTTGCTTGCGACGGATTTTTCCCGATGCTGTTAGAAATGAGAAAACCTAGAGCAGCAAAGGGACAAGATTTGGAAGTATTTTAACGAAGGTTTCCGTATTGATATCGTTGCCAATTCCACGGACGTCGCTTACACGCTGGCCTCACATGATAAGACATCCACTGGTCCCGGGCCCCCGGTCACCTTTGCCTTCTGTCAGTGACCCGTACTCAAAACGTTTGGCAGCCTTCGTTATGGCATCAGTTCTCGTTATGGCGTCAATTTAAGAGGCATGATCTCGCTCACCCAGAGGCTCCTCGCATCCAAGTCCTTGGGGATTCAAATGTCAAATGGCCGCAAAAGCAACTAGGGAACAAACCGACTCACAGATATCTCAGCCTCTTTCCGATCCGCTGAGGGATCCTGTCTAAGACGGGGCTCATGCGAACTCGAACCGCTTTCCTGGCGAATGATCAATGTTGTGGTATCGGTGTCAAACGGTAAACTGAAACTTTACCTCTACTGGGGCAGCGGAGGTCGCCCAAACAAGCGCCGAGGCCACGGATATGAGTGAAATCACTCGCATCGAGGCACGGTGTATGGGGAAAATCTTTGGGAGGATAAAAGAACAGAAACGACGGAGGCAGAGAGTAAACCAGACCACTGGCAGCGAGAAGGGGACAGATGCGTGAACTGAAGATGTCGGCAGGGCCTTCGCCTTAAGTACTGTACTATTTCGACCAAATGTTCAGGTGACAGGTGATAGACGGTCGTGAACTGAACATTTTGGCCTAGGTGACGGTGACCTTGCAATTTTGTGGCCCAAGTAGGCGAAAAAACGCCAAAATTTTCGGTCCGGCATTCGCCGGACTGCCATATATGGTAGCTTCCCATGATTGTCGAGGAATGAAAGTGAACATTTGTGGTGACAGGTGACACCCCGTGAAGATTTGGTCGAAATACTACAGTAAACTGACTTGCAGCAAATAACGACAAACAGCTGGCATTATTTTAATCCCGAGTTCCCTTTGTGCAGCGACTGATTTCAAGAAATTAAAAAGATACCCCGAGGAGCGGCGCAGCAAAGGCCATCAAAATAAGCGCCGACGAGATGTCCAGGGGATGAGGGATGGACAAGAAGTGGGAGTGTCCTCGTTTTATGTAAATACTCTCTAGAGATCTGCCAATGAACCATACACTAGCACGATCTTTCCCATGGGATCCGGTAAACCGAGGTACGAGCTTATATTGTTCTAGTGTCTGTTTATAAGAGACTAGGGATCCGGATATCAGGACGGAAAATGCTTCCACTGATACAAGTGGTTATTATTGGGTGGACAATGTGCTATATACGGACGCAGCTTCAAGGTTGGACGAAAGTTGTAAAGTGCCAAGATGCACGCGTGCTTTTGGGCTTTGGCTTTCTTTTTGCGAAAAGAGCAAACAGTGTTTCTGTGGGACGGTGAAGAAGAACGGGTTGGTCTCTAGGTAGACCAAGTGGTGTCAAGGTCGTGCCGGAAAGGGCGCCGAGTCGTACAGCGTATCCCCGGCTCGCGCAAGCGAGATAAGAGCCCTAGAGGTAAAGTGGTCAGTAAGAGAAGAATGATAGGTCACGTAGCTCAATGTAAGATGAAACTAAGGTGCGCAGCTCAAGGAATCCGAGTAATTGAGTAGATTGTGGTCGTGGCATGAGAGAGAGAGGGAAGATACATGATGGGACGGCTGCTCCTGTTCTCATGGGACACCGGAGCCCGCAAGCGAAATAAAAGGAGCTACATGAAACAAGAAACGTACGTAAATTGGCCGTCGTAAATCCTTCAACTTCGCAAATCCTTCAGCACATCGTGAACCGGGAGTCTGCAAAAAGACTTATAGGGAGACACATGCTGTCCCGCTCAGCACCGAAGGTGGTTGTCCAAGCCACTTCGAAGTCAGTCCGAGCCCGCGCCGGCATCCGGAATTTTGATAGCCTCGGGATTGCTACAGAATGGGAAACGCGTGGAAAGTGCGGTGAATACAGTCAAACCCCTCTTAACCCATACCTCTATTAACCCATAACCCCTCATAACCCATAGATTTTTCGGCCAAATTTTGTTGCTTTTGGCAGGGAAAACCCATAGGTTCGCAATAACCCATGGCTTTTGGGTGGAACGGAGGGGTATGGGTTAAAAGGGGTTCGACTGTAACAACTAAATGGTGTAAGTAGTATAAATGGAAACCCGACTGTGTTTCAGCTCCAAAATAACCAGGTGTGCGTGGGTATTCGTAGTGAATGGCTTGTCAGTGCATCAATGAGAACCTTGGTCTTGCAGAGTTGGAACAAATCTGAGTAAGTGGGAGGGGATAAGATGTGTTCAGAAAGGAAATAGGGAAGAGGGACGCATTGGGAGAGTAAAACAAAAAGTGGGCGCGTTATGTTGAAGTATTTGGTTGGCATGTACAATCGGTCCGAAGCCCGAAGGCGACGAGCGGGTCGAGTCGCACTTCCACAACGGCACCCGAGCTATTCCGATACTACGACGACTATGAGCGACATTTCGAATTCTCGATCGAATTTGCCGAATGCTGTTGGGGATCGAAAACTTAAAAAGCGAGGTGCAACACAGGGAACAAGACTTGTGAAATATTTCAACGAAGGGTGCCATTCAGTGGCATATTGATATCTTCGCCAATTCCAGGGACTTCGCCCATGCACGGGCCTCACATGATAAGACAACCACTGGGTCCGGGTCCCCGGTAACGGCCGTCTTCTGACTGTTCGGCAGCCTTCGTTATGGCGTCAATTCAATAGGTATGATCTCGCTCACGAGAAGCCTCGCATCCAAGTCCTTGGGGATTCCAGTGTCAAATGGCCGCAAAGCAACTTGGCAAAAGACCGACTTACAGATATCTCAGACTCCTTCCGATCCGCTGAGGGATCCTGTCTAAGGCGGAGTTCATGTGAACTCGAACCGCTTTCCTGACGAATGATCAATCTTGGGGTATCGGTGCCAAACGGTAATTACCTCTACTGGGGCGGCGGAGGTCGCCCAAACAAGCGCTGAGGCCACGGATATGAGCGAAATAACCCGCATCGAGGAGTGGCGTATGGGAAAAATCTTTGCGGGGATAGCGAGCAGAAACCAGAAATGACGAAGGCAGAGAATAAATCAGCCCAATGGTGACGAGAAGAGGACAGGAGTGTGAACTGGAGATGTTGGCAGGGTCTTTGCTTTAAGTAAACTGACTTGCGGCAAATAGTGACAGACGGCTGGCATTTCAATCCAGCGCCGAAGGCCGTGCTGTCCTCTTCATCCGTGCGCAACATCGCACTGACATTGATTAATTATCATCATCGATATCTTTGGAAGGAGGAAGATTGATTCCCGCCTCTTACGAGGCAACTCTGCATCCTTATCAGTGAGATGTGTACAGTCGAACCCCTTTTAACCCATACCCCTCCGTTCCACCCAAAAGCCATGGGTTATTGCGAACCTATGGGTTTTCCCTGCCAAAAGCAACAAAATTTGGCCGAAAAATCTATGGGTTATGAGGGGTTATGGGTTAATAGAGGTATGGGTTAAGAGGGGTTTGACTGTATCAAGTTCAACCAAAGTAAGGTACGTTCAACGGAAACGAGGAGTCGAGCATTGTGGCATGAGGAATGGAAGGCACATGCCTCGTCGCTTCAAATCCTTGTCAGCTTTAAAAAGGTTTCTCCCAAGGTTCACCGCATCAGCCCTATGCTTGTGCTGTATACAGTGCTCGCACGATTCCTACCGTGCCAACTGCATATCAGCCAAGAAAGTTGGAACTCAACTGATGCGAGGGGCTATTAACTTGACGGCCTGAAACATTTACTTGTCGATTCAATAAACATGGTAGGTCAGCTACGGCTGCGGCAGCAACGTACGAGCTACTAGTTTCCATGAAACCCATGTGCACGGCGACTAAATAAGCTCTATTGGGTTTCCATTCCTCGCGACCACAATTCCTCGTTGTCGCCGTGAAACTGGACCGAGAAGGTTTCCGGCTTTCACGCATGGGCGGGGGGGATCGTTGGAGTTGCGGAGTCACCACCAAAATCTGCCATCCAACAGACAGACGATGCATCTGTCCATCTAATGCATCTTTCGGCACAATATCAAATTACATAGGAGTTGACAATTAAACAGTACATATTTAGGCGTGTCGCGGATAATCACCCACGCTCTGAGAGATCGGGCTGGAGGCCGACTTGGTTGTGGATTGAGACTTGTCCTCTGGTTCCACGTACGCGGGTTGAGATCTCGTCCCGTTACCCACGAACGCTTGTCCCAGCGACCTTGCCGATGCACGCCATCTTTCCGTGACCTCCGTCCCACAAGCAAAGAACACAAATACAAAAGACTGCTGATGGGAACGGCCGACCAGCTGAAGTACAGCCAGGACAGCACTTCGGGGGGTATAACTGCCGTTGGGTAGGTGCTGACGATCCAGAAGAAGGAATGCACATCGTCCCAGGTAGTCCACGGGAGCAGGCGGCCATTTCGATATGCGCTTGCCTTGGTCGAGGAAATGACCAACGCGTTCCAGACCCCGAGTAACAGTGTCAGAGACACGAGGCGTATATAGGCTGCCTTGCTGAGGTCCGTGTTTTGCGATACTCGCGCCAACTGACTGAACGCATGGCGCTGTCTGGCAAAATTGACCAGCGCCAAGCTACAGTATATGAGCGCAAGTGCCGACGCAACGAGCGGAGGAATGTCGAGGATCAGAATGGATGGTATAGAAAGATAGATGGCTGGGTTGCAACCGAAGTTCTCGTAGATGTCAAATCGGTGCCCTTGGACGATTGTATCTGTGCTACTCTCAATGACCAATCTTTGGGCCAATAATTAACGACGCTCACGAAGGCCCATGATGAGAATCGGGAATCCAAGACAAACCCCCAATTCAACCCGGTGTGCAAGTCGAGTCTTCTGCCACGTTATTCGGTACACGCGAAGCGCGAGGGCGAAAATGGAAGCGGGTAGCGCAATATCCGCTCCAATTTTGATCTTGGTTGCTGTGTGAAGAGGTCAGTTACAGAACTGGGTAAGAGACCGATCCACCCACTGATATCGCACCATGGAAGACCAATGAGATTTACATTCCCATTCCAAATCGTCGAATTTATGCCGTAGATCAAGTCGCTGAGCGCAAGCCATATCAGGATAGAGAGTAAAGGGATGTTGTGGGATCTCCAATGCAACAGAAGTGGCACAATTGTCAGGATAAACGCAATAAATGCGACCACAGGAAGTGCGGTTATCATCGTGAGGAGGTGGTGGTGCAATGAGACAGTGAAGGCATCTCATCCCCACGATGAGCATGCCTATTTCACGCGATCGCTCCTGGCGTCGATGGACCAGATTGTTGTCAGGGTTGACGGAGATCTCCCAACTAGAAACGGTGCCACCAACTGCCTATCCGTGAGCTGCTGATGTCCAGAATTCTGAAG
Source organism: Mycena olivaceomarginata (assembly GCA_029378375.1). NCBI lineage: Eukaryota > Fungi > Basidiomycota > Agaricomycetes > Agaricales > Mycenaceae > Mycena > Mycena olivaceomarginata. The sequence goes on from JARKIC010001205.1 coordinate 20,022, forward strand.
CAGATGGCGCAGATCTTCCCGCCGTCATTGAACCAACATTGAAGTTGATTGATCATGGACTAATCTTGGCCGGGTGGAGTTTCTGCGCCCCTGCATCACTTCTACCTCTAAACCTCAGTTTTATGGAATCTTGGGACTGGGTGCACTCTGGAACGACAAGATAATCTAACTCGCCCCAATTCAACCACAGTTCAACCCCACTTCGGCTGATCGGTAGTGTCGGCCGATGGAGATGGGATCACGTGCGCAAGACACTGCCTCTGGCGCTTGCCATCGCACCATCACGACCCGCAACCTCGATGTTCAAGGCCCTGGGGACTGTGCTCCTCAGTTGCTGGGCGCTTAGGACTCTCGCTGTTCCTTTCCAACCACGTGAGCTTCATCTCCTGCACAAGCGCTCCAAGTGACCGGAATTTCAGCTGGCTCGCCTTTTCCACTCGATCCATATCCCGACAAGCCTCGGCTCATATTCCGGAGAGATGGAACGTTCAAGATTACAATTTTCTCAGACCTTCATTTTGGCGAGAACCCAGACGACAGTGTAGGGGCTGTGAAAGACGCAAACAGCACCCGTCTCATGCGCGCAATTTTACACGACGAGCTACCAGATTATGTGTGCGTCCCATGCGACTTGCCTAAGCCTTTACAAAGGCTCAACGTACTTATTAGGGTGTTTAACGGTGACCTGATTACTGGGGACTGTATGAGATTTTTATGCTGCGCGGGACTCAATCAATGAAGATCCTAGATACCTTCCGGGAGAACTCCACCCTTCTCATCGACCAGATCATAGCACCTCTCATCGACGCGAAGATCCCTTTCTCTTCGACGCATGGCGTAGGTGTACATTCCTTGTTTGCCTGCCGATTCTCACATTTCACTCGATTTCTCAGAACCACGACAACCACGTCAATATTACCCATTTCGAAGAGATCTCTCGGGAGCAGCAGATTGCACCGAGCTTGTCTTACACGCGGACATCTCCCCCGGGCGTAGGTGGTGTCGGGGGCCCCGGAAATTACTGGGTACCTGTGCGTGCCATCCTGTCGATACTCCCGAGGCACTCACGATGCTACGACAGATCTACGAAGCCTCTACAGATGCTGCACCCGCACTTGTTCTGTGGTTCTTCGACTCTCGTGGTATATGTGTTCAATATTACGCCAGGTGTATTATACTGACCCATAATAATTTCAATGCGCCAGGCGGCGTCTCTCCTTCCGCGACTCCACTCCCTGACTGGGTCGACGCGTCGGTTGCCCCTTGGATCGCCCGCGAGACCGCGCTCATGGGCGCTGCATGGGGCACGGTGGCGCGTGGCGCGTTGGCGTTCGTGCATATTGCGCCGTACGTGTGTCTTCCGTTTAACGGACTATCGAGCTGATTATTCGTTAAGGCATGCAATCCAAGCGCTGCAGCCGCCAATGAACTCCAGTCTAGACCTCGGACTCAACGGTGTGTTATCCCTCGATTATAGAATGACCGTGCTCACAATCTCGAATGACGGAAAGACGACCCGCTTGGCGGCGGGTCCGTCCAGGACTCAAACAATATCGCGGACGAGGAAACGTCACTCCCCTCGGAAATCAACCAAGATCATCTGGCGGCCGACTTGAATGTTGCTGCCGATGCTAGGGACGCGCCCTTTTGGACAGTGCTCAACAACATCCCCAACTTGCATGCGGTTATTTCGGGACATGGTGGGCCTTGAAAATGAACTTCTACTCATGAACTGATCTCGGCGGCAGCACACGGAAACGAGTGGTGCACGCGCACAGGGGGCACGAGGTTCTGCTTTAATAAACATTCCGGGTGTGCCCCTTTCGCACGCTGTTCCATCAGTACACTTACTCTCTTTGAAGGTACGGTGGGTACGATAAACTTGGGTGGGGGCACGGCGTGCGCGATGTGCTGTTTTCCGCGAGCTCCACCGAACACGATAAGGCCAATCGCGTGGAGACCTGGATCCGGCTTGAGGACGGGGAAACGCGGGCGAATCTGGTGTTGAGCGGAGCGTAATCTTAGGTACCTCCTCGAACCTCTGGCCACAGCACCCAAAAGACGTCGGTTACAGCTGCGGAAGGACGTGTTCATTCGATTCTTTGCAGGGCCAAAGGCTGGCTTCGTTCGCGTATGCATGCTCGCGCGTCTTGTTTTAATATCAAAATAGTGAATTCTGGTGACTCGCTCTCAATCGTTTTGCATCTTCCTTTTTGTTTCGGCGCTCCAGATGTAGATCTGAAACGCGCCCCGTTACTGCCTCGAATCATCCCGAGCGCACGGAAGCTCGACCAGGAATCCAGACGCCACGACATCAATCTCGCCGCATTAGGGGCGGATTCGGTCTTGCAAAGATGCCCTGGACTTTCACATAGAGCTTGAATATTGACAAATCTCGATTTTGTTGATGGAAAAATGAGACATAAAAGCAGACGATGAGAGTAAGCTCGAGTAAGGAGAGAACGACGTCACGGTGCGACGATGCAGCCACGCATCAACAAGCCTTCCGGACCGCGCGATCCGCAATCAATCTTCCTTTTCCGGCGTTGTTCCGACGCACCGGTGCACAACACGAATGTTCAACAGCAACTTGCCTTCATCCTTGCCTTCCTCTTTCGTTAACCGCTCGTTCCTCCCGAAACACTACCTTTTAAGTAGGGCTTTCCTGTTTCTTCAATTGCGAGTCCGTCTCCCTTTGTAGTCTCTGTGATTTGTTCCAATGTGCGTACGTCACACCCCTCAAACCCTCAAGCTGAGAATGGATCAACAATCCAGAGGCGGGGCGCGAAACGATAGGAGTGTCGGTGAGCTCGTGAGTCGTTGGTCAAAGCTTTCGTGTGGGGAGCCGCTAACACGCCGACTTTCTCTGTCTGCAGTATCTTCGCTTTGACTCTCATTGCCGATATTCCCCACAGCGACAAACACAAATCCAACGGCAAAACCCGCATGATATTCATTCTACATACCCCATAAACGCCCACAGTGCTCCAGTGAATATAAAATGGGCTTCGCATCACTCTGTTTAGTGGAGGCAGGCGAGGCACTTCGGCTACACAACTTCGTCAGTCCCACTCAATATGGGAAAGATAGCTGACACTCACGATGGCCTGGGCAAAAGCCGTGGCATCGATGATGCAGGAAATATCTGCTATGATATCTCGAGTGCAAATTGAGTCAATTTCAGAATGTGAATAGGGAGACGACAGAGCTTACTGCATCCGCCTTCGAGAATTGCGGCAGCGCACGCGACTCCTTCCGCCGCCATGGCAGTGAAGCATTCTATAGTGAATGAAAATGGTGCCATCCCGTCAATTGTATGAACACAAACCACACCAGTTGCAGCTTCCATCACCAGTGGGAGTCGTTTCTACGGCCGACATAGTTCGAGCCGATTGGACTGAAGTTCCTGATCCTCGGCACCACCCAATACAATGAATGGGATCTAGGGTGTTGCGAACTTCCCGCCATATTCGTCCCGGTAAAATTCTGGGAGTTTTCCCTGCAGCATTGTCTGCGTTCGGGTGAGGACGCAATATTATGCGCATGGTCTCGATATCCACTGCATTTCCTCGGCGGATCTCGGCAGGCTCTGCGGATTTGTACAGTCTAACAAGTGGCTGATCGGAAGTGCTGATCGCCGTGATCTACCGTCACCGCGGTTCGACGCTGTTTTCCAGTGGATTGCAGTGGGTTGGGATGCTGTCTCACATTGGTTTTCGGTAGACACTCTGCTGACCTCTTATCCAATCGAATTAAGTCGTAAGCCGGTTTTCTCACCCAATTCCTCGTGCGATCAATTGATTCAATATTTTGCATCGCCCAATTCAAATATTAGGTGTGTATCTCGTGTTTAAAGTGACTGTTGCGCACAAGCTCACAGCCAAGAGGATTTCAAGTCGAACAGGAATAATATTACAAAGGCAATATATAAGGTAAACAAAAGCTGTAAAGTGCTGTAAAACAGGCCAAAGTGGTGCAGAATGCTGTCTAAACTTGAATGCTGCAGAATATTGTAGCAGGTGCTGTAGAGATTGCTGCAATTCAATATTGGAACCAGCTATTGTAGACACATGACTGGTCCATTTCAACAGGCCGTCACTGACCACCCGGTGTCAACTGGCAGCCAGCGGTGCGAGTCGGCGGGCGACTTTGCTAGTTAAGGGTGTATTACTCAATTTGCAGTAGGCCTCGCTATATCGAAAAATTCTAACACTTCTCGTGAGTGCGTCGTTCCATTTGTAAACCGATGACTTCACGGTATTCGAGGGAAGAGTCGCGTGAGCCATATTGCGCCGAATGGAGGCCGAGCGGTTGGTGAGAACGGGGTTTGCCGAGCCGAAGAGTTCGCTGCAATTCTTCACAGCGACAGTGGCAGGAGTCGACTGCGGAGTTGGCGGGGTTTTAGAGAGGTCGTTGAGGTGATATGACCGTCAGGCGCATGGACCCCAGCTCCTGCCCGTCGCCGTCTCCGTAGCCGTCGCTGCCTGATCCACGAACGGACGCCTTAGATTTCCTACGCGGCAAGAAAACGCCGAGAACCGTCGGAAAAGTCAAGTTCAGCTGGTTAGATTCGTGAAACCGAAAGCTCTGTATGGTACAAGATTTCCACGCAGCGCGCAATCCAAATAAAAGATCAATAAATAAAGAGTGTGGCCGATTCCGAGTACCCAATTCCCTGCGTGAACAGTAACTGTAAACCGTGCAATTAAAACTCAACCCGATCCTTTTTTGTGTCGAACTCAATCTGCCAATCATAGTCAGGTCAGGTCATTCCCCATGCCCAGAAAAAGGCGGGTATATTTGTGGGGAGGCAGACTCACCGCAGACGTCGTTTCCCCCGTCTCCACCTGCGTGCGGACGTGCACCCCACCCAGAGATGAGAGCTCCACTGGGGCGTTAGACCGCCACTGCGTGCGGCTGTGGCTGCCACTGGGGTGGTTATTCGTGTTACTGTTGCCCAGGCCAGCGGAGGCATCGGCGCTCCGCAGCGAACGGCGGGTGTTGAGGATGTACAGCATGCAGTTGCTGCATTATTTAATGTATCGACGAATCAATCAGGACGTATAGGGCGGAGGGAAAACAAGGAAAGAGATACGCACGCGTACATGATGGGCACCGTGTCCAGCAAGACCAGGATGATGGAGTTGGTTGCTTGCGGTTTGAGGGATTTGCCGCCAATTCGAGAACAGATCAGTTCGATGAGCGTTCTGTGTTGGGGTCGAGGATGAGGGCCAAGCCGATGGGATAAGAAATAACAACACACGCAGTGGTGGCTGGCAGCGCGGTCTGGCAGCATATTTTTATGAGGTTGCTGATGAGTTTTCGTGTGTGGGACAGGGCCTTTTGACGAGCCCGGACCAGGAAAAACGTCGATGCGCCGGTGATGAGGACATCCGTGGCTACGGATTTCGAGTCAGCGACGCGGGGAAACGGGAACTGGAATGCGGCGACGGACCGAAGGTACAGGAGACATGGACAGCGACTTTAAGGGCAGGACATTAGCCCAGACTTCGATCATCAACGTGAAGCGGCTTACACCAGTTGCTCGATTTCCCACTTGCCGCGATAACAGCGCCCTGAGGGATGGGAGGAGATGTGAAGAACGGTATCTCCGAACTATGGGAGGACGCACGGTGACGATAGCCGACACTAGCCCAACGAGCATGACCGTCACGAGTGGCGCAACATACCACCACTTTCCGCTCAATTTCCATCTACAAGTCGCCAGGCGAGAGCCGACGTTAGTGAGGATAAAAAAAGTACCGAATAACGCGCGCATACAGTCGGTAACAATAGTAAGTTTGGACATATGCCGCGATTACTGCACCCTGCGAAAAGAGACCGATGAGGATATTGGATTGGTTGGCGATACGGCAGGGACATACCAGAGGGATATTGACGACCTGGTACCACTCTTTGTTCAGTGCGACGGTACCTGCGGGGTCCCGCATGTACAAAACGCTATTTATCCAAGTGATCGCGCTGTAACTAATCATTAGCTCTGAAACATGGCCATTCCATCAAACACCGACAATGATTGAATCGTCTTCAGGACGGTAAAAAGGAAGAGGACGGCGACGGCCATTTTCATCGCGACAGAGTCTTCCGGGTACCATGAGTAGTAGTTGCTGACCTGCGAGTGAAGCTGAGGCCGAGTCGCGAAAGAAAATGTCGAGGGATCGCACCTGGGAAATGAGAATCCCCTCGAGTAAAAGGACAACACTCGAGCCAGCGAGTAATCAGGTGACAGGGCTGGCTATGGGCGAGAGTACATACCCATCCACCCAAAACATAGTAGATTAAACCGAAGAGCGGGTCTTCGGTACTCAGAGCAGGTAAGACATCCACACCAGGCATCGATACTCCAATGGATGGTGGGGCCGCGAGAGTGGGGAAAGAGGTCAAGCTGATCGAGCGGGATCATCTGCTATTTTAATCATTTTTATCATAGCGACCGAGCCGCACATAGGAGGCGGTGGAGTGATGCGCATGCGTTAGATAGCCAAGCAATTATGACCGGCTTCTTGCAATGAAAAGCCACTAAACTTGAGCCCAAGACACCCCTTTGCCGCAAAAGCTTGAATCCTGTGTTTCATCCACTGTCAGCCAATTTCCTTTGCACAAACAAGTATGCAAAGCAAATGAAAAGGTTCTCGCAGGAGAGGCAGTAAACACAGGGAGATCGCACAAACGGTGGTACCCGACGGCCCGCCATCCACGTAGGTGATATTGACACACAAGAAAGTCGCGCTAATCGAGAATCAAGAAGCTACTCAGCGCGACGGCGCGTGTTGCTCGAGTGCTGAGAGGAAAGCAAGTGCTGACGGCAATCAGAAATTTTACGGCAATCAACTCCTCGTGACGTCACTGGCGCCAAGGAATAATGAAATTTGAAAAAGGAGCGACGATAGATTCCGCGAGTCAAATATAATAATTCTGAGTCTTATTCGTCTTCGAATTTCCAAATCATTTAACGACCTTCGCAGCATTTTCGACCAGGATCGACGCCCCTCGCATGATGCTAGGGATCCTCACCGTACCGTATACGGTTAAGACCGTAACGATTACGGTCAATTACGGGTCCCTAACCGGCCGTAACCGTAACCGTAAAACTTGCCCAGGACCCCTTTACGGTACGGTACGGTACATTTTACGGGTATTACGACCGTAAAGATCGATTAAAATTTGAATTAAAGGTAATTATATGTATTTAAACCTGTTCCACAGTCTCAAGAAGGTCTTCGAGACGCTTGTGCTTTAAGCGAAGATGATACTTCAATTGAGCCTAGGATCAAGAACTGCGAATGTTGTCAGTCATTGCTAGATAGACAAGCGGCTGCTCGGCCGCTTCGCGGCCTCGCATCCCCTCCCTGATTTTAGCAGCCTCTCAGCGTCAAAGGATCATCTACGGTATTGTACGGTTACGGTGGGGATCCCTACTTTCAAATTGTGATCTCCCTGTTGCACCTCGACGTCTGAAGCCACAACATAAGTAGACCGTTTTGGTCCAGCTCTGTGCCCAAAGAGTCGAGGGGCAGAAAACGAACATCGAATCACAACAATGTTACCGCAAGCCAACGACGGAGGCTCGTCAGTCGACTGACTAGAAAGGAGGATTGGCTCCTGAGTATGGACGATAAGCCATAAATAAACTTGAAGGAGAGGGGTGCCGATGACGTCTCAGTAGCGCTGGGTTAATCCATTAAATTCATCCTCGTCCCATGACGCTTTCCAGAATGGCGATCCACTGTGCTCTTCTTTCTGTCGCGTTGTTTCTGGCAGTCGCTGGATCTGCTGCCGGGAAAACGACGTATGTCGTGGTCGCGCTGATGATGTGTTGGATTGCTCATCAATGACCCTGATCATTGTCAGGTTTGGGCCGTAGCGACACGACGTATGTGTCTCGTTTCCAGAAGTCGGAACAGCATCCTAATCTACGCTTAGTTTCCGAGGATTCCGTGAATACGGTGATTGTTTTGGAGGCTGGATCCGAGTACGTAAAGTTGCGTTCAACTTTGAACAACAATCTCTAACGTCTCATTCTCCAGCGGGTTTGACAAGTCCGTGAAGAACAAGACTTATTGTGCTTTCTCTGACGCTCATACCTAGTCCCAACATCGCCAACCTCAGCGGTCTCTCAATCCAAGCTCTCCCGGGAAGTTCAGTCGACTGGAATTATAAATCGCAGCCTCTGAGATATGCGTCGAACCAGACCATCACCATGACCCGGGGCAAAATATTGGGGTACGTTTAAATATTAATCCCAGTTCAGTGACTGAGAATCCTGTCTCAGCGGCTCATCGGCGGTGAACGGCGCCCTGTTCACTCGTCCAAACAAGATTGATTTGGATCTCTGGGAATCGGCATTCGGTGCAGCTGGGTGGTATGTCTGGATTTAATACCCGAATAAAAATTATAGATTTCGCGCCGTACAGGAATTGGGACACCATCTCTGCTTCGATCAAATCGGTTTGTGTTATCGTGTTCCGGGGATAAAGTTGCTTGAAATCTCCTCCAGGCAGAACATTTCTCGGAGACAGACGGGCTCACCAGCACTCTATCCTTCCACGGCACCGTCGGCCCAATCTGCAACTCGCAGCGAACGCCTACTGGCAAGTGCGTGGTGGTGCTTATGTTCAACCCGTAACATGTTTATAACAGTGTGTGGGGCCAGGGGGTCATCCCAGCCGTCCTCGCCTCCAACGGGAAGCAGAGCGTCGACCAGAACGGTGGCGACCCCAGCGGAATCTGGTACACCCCCAAGGCGATGTTCCCGAATTCGACTCGGTCTTACTCGGCCAACTCGTATTGTACGTATACTATCAATTTGAACTCTGCTGAGATCTGCCCAATGCTGGACGCGCGAACCTCCAGGTCATGGTAAACGTAACCGTCTCCCGCATCATCTGGGGCACGTCCTTGAACAGCAAGGCGGTGGCCACGGGCGTCGAATACATCAACAGGACAGACATTCACCGCCGTACGCGCATCACCTGTCATTCTTCCCCGGCCTGCCTGTTCTCATCCACGATTTAGTCAGGGGATCGGATTATCTTGAGTGGAGGTGTGTTCGGAACACCGCAAGTGTTGGAACTTAGCGGTGTCGGGAATCCGGCGGTCAGCGACTTCTCATCTTGTCACACAAACATTATTGACTGTGCTCGGGTGAACATTGAGATTATGAACCCCCTTGGCATTTCGACGGTTGTTGACCTCCCGGCTGTGGGTGAAAATCTTGTTGAACGTGGGTCTCGCATTTCTTCCTCCACAATTCAATGTGTCAACTTTCCGGAGTCCTTGAAAAGTAACTTATGAAAAGTAACTTGTGCGGAACTTGCCCCTTTCGGCAGGTGTGCCGCAAGTTAACTTAAGTTTTCCCACGGGCTGCAAATCTAACTTGTACTAACTTGGTGGGTTGCTAACTTGTATTGCCTTCAAGTCTTATGAGAGACCCTTGTAAATTTATTCTATCTTCCTCTACTTCTATATTAGCAAGAATATACATCTGTAAGAGCACTGCATGCCTCACCATAGAGTAACTACTAACAACTGGCACCCTACAGCTCACAGGGTCAACCTGACTCAGCCAGTGTCTCTGGTGTGCTGGATATATGCTCTCTTCCTCATGTATGTTCCATCTACAGGCCAAGTGTGGTCAGAAAATAGATAGGAGATGGACTGTGGAATGTGTGGGAAAAGGTTACATACTTTTCATGTCAGTCTTGCCTCAACTTAAATGACCTTCAAAACACGCTACCCATTCAACTGTTGTCTTGACCTATAAGTTAAGAAGTGAACTGAAGGTAGCACAAGTTGACTGCGAGCAACTAACTTGCCCGCCAAGTTAGATCAAATTAACGCGAACAAATTAACTTAGATGCCATCAGTATCAGTTACCACCAGTTTGTCTGTTTCTCCCAAGTTCAACAACCCTGTTCTCTTCAAACACTCCATTCATCGAGTTGAACTGCAAGATGCTAATTTAATTGAAGGTAGCCAAAGCTAACTTAAGCGAACTTGTGGGCCAAGTTAGACCAAGTTAACACGACCAAACTAACTTATGCCATCAGATGGCATCAATCCTCGGCCAAAATCAACTTGTATGATCAATTCATGCAAGTTAGCATCTCGCAAGCCTCAAGACGTTCAAAGACTCAAACTGAGAGTATTCAATGATTAAATAACATCTGCACATCAAGTCAGGTAATATTTTGAGCTGAACATTGGCTGGATTTGATTTTTGGGGCACTTCACATGTTTGGAGATGCAATCCAGGTACAGCTGTCATCAGGGGAACACCTGACATGAAAAGGTTTGGTCTGATGTTTGAGCAGTCATACACTCAAGGAAATCCCACACACCCTTCATCATCCAAAGTCAAAAGCAAGTTAGTTCAACTTTGGGGTAAAACAGCTATTGTACTTAGAACGTGTTGGTTCCAGCCTCAGCACTTGGCTGTAGTGGACGCGGAGGTGGTCAGAGTGGCATCGGATCAGCAGATTGTTTATATGTAGTTGACCACACGTGTTGTACCTCTCATTCGCTTCCTTCACAGCCGTCTGAGAGGTACGTGTTCTACGCTCTTATATTCACACAGACACTTACATTTACCTAGTACTTGTATTTACACCCAGTACCAGGTAATAAGATTCGCTTCCTTCACGGTCGTCTGAGAGTACTTGTATTTACATCCAGTACCAGGATCTGTCAGAATGGGCATTGTATAAGTACCCATGTTGCCTAGATCTGACGTACAAATAATATCTTTGCAAAATGAACTCAACCTCGATGCCCTACACCTCCAATGTATCTCTTCACCAGCTTGAACTTACTCCCAGCAGAACATTAGTCACGACAACATGGATCATTGCCTCAAAGCATCATAGGACTGCAAGAGACTCATATTTGAGGTGATATTAGGCGCTAGGATGGCACCCCATAGGCACTGGGACAAAAGAACCATTAACATGTAACTTACTTATTTTAACTTAAGTTAACTTATTTGTGCGGAACTTGTACTTATGCGGAACTGTGCGGGTAAATTTAACTTGCCCCGCCACAAGTTAGTTACAAGTTACTTGTGGCGGGGCAAGTTAGTTTACATAAGTTACTTGTGCAACCATCTTGATCATCATGAAAGGTTACCCGTTCTCAAATATCCCTCAGTTGAATCGCCCCGCACCCTCCTCACCTCCGAAGAGTGGGACACCGCGCACACCCTGCTCCAGACCTCCCCACCTGGCCTCAGCGACGTCGCCCACCAAGCTCTGATCGCCATGTTCATGAATGACTCCGCAACAGAAACTATGCCAACTATCCCCAATGTTGCAAAAGTCAGTGCGGACGTACCAAATGACGGTCTTCAACCAGAACACGCAGTCTGTGAGCCTCGTCCCAAGTTTCCGGATAGCCATAGAGGTCGTGACAAGCTCAAAACGCTAAAGGAGGCGAATCGCAAACGAGTGATGAACGCGCCTTCAAGCGGTGTCTTCTGGAAAGAAGTGAAAAGACTGGCCGACCCGAAACCGGTGCCAATCTCGGTGATGGCGGCGAGCCTTAAAGAGGTCTTCGAAAACCGCCTAAACCCCCCATATGTCTTACCTTCTCAATTCGATGCAACTCAACACAAGATGAACAAAGTCTTAGCGGGTCTCATACCGGATTCAACCGAAGACACGACAGAAGAAGGCTTCTTCTCAGTGAAATGGAACGACGATGACATCTTATGCACAACTTATGGAGATCCCAAACGACGACCTTGCTTACCTCTGCAATGAATGTGTGCAACACCGAGGAGGGCCCACAATCTGGTTCGTTTCGACACTGATTGGCATCCTGAAGCGTCTAAAACCGCATGACAACCCAGACAGCTACAGGCTCATCGCACTTCAAAGTTGCTTCTTGAAAGGTCTCACTATTTTGATCCACTGGTGCATACTTGACTGGGCTCAAGCACGAGGTTTAATTCCACCGTGGCAGAACAGGTTCAGACCGGGCTATCGTACCAATAATAACCCATTCATTCTCCGATGCCTAAAGAATGGGCAAGAGCGCATGGTCGCACCCTCTATGTTGCATGTGTCGACTTTACGAATGCCTTCCCTTCCACAGATCAACCAACGTTGTGGTTGAAACTGTTTCGAATGGGGATGGGTGGCGCAGTCTTCGATTGGCTCAGGATGTTATACAAACACATGATATACTTTGTGAAGCATGGGGACATGCAGTCAACCCAATTCAAGGCATTTATCGGCCTGTTAACAGGTGACCCTGCCTCTCCAATTCTGTGGAACTTATTTCTTGCCGATCTCTCAATGATGCCAGATACCGATGATGTCTTTCTGGCTGCTATCAGAATCTCGCTCCTCGCTCAAGCTGATGATCTTCTTATTGTGTCTCTGACTGCCCGCGGTCTCAGTGCAAAACTCTCTACTTTGGAAGTCTGGTGCTCGAGAAACTTCATCCTCGTGAACTTGATCAAAACAATTATCTTGATCTACGGGGCCACAAGTCTTCCTCTCCCAACCTTTCATCTAGGCACAATAGAGCTATCCGTCAAGTCAGAAGAGAAATATGTCGGCGTTAATCTGAGGACAGACACCCGGAACATGTTTCAAGATCATTACACAGCCAAGGCACGCACTGCCCGCTACTGCGCCCACCGTATTATGGCAGTTGAGGATATGACCGGGAGACTAACACCTAAAGAACTGAAGCAACTCTATATGGCGTGCGTCGACTGTCACTTACAGCACTTTGCGGAACATAAGGCGTGGATGCTTTTTTTCTGTTTTCAACAGTTTTGACTAGAACACGTGCCACGGGGTCAATTTTGATCGGATTACCTTGAGAGTATGTGCGTTGGAATCGCCCTGGAAATCTACAGGGGATCGAATGCCGGTTTTTTTTATGTAATCACATGGTGTAAAATCTTCCAAAATATCATGGTCTCCAGTAGGACAGGTGTAGCACAATGAATACTTGTCCGATTGACCTAGTTTTTGCATATTTTATGTATCTAGGATGTTAATAAAGGATGACACATGTTTATAGGCAACATGCGGAGTGAATATGATTTGATGCCCATTTTAGGTAGGGCAATATTCATGTCCCGTGATAAGTAGAGCTCTGTATGGGACTTTGGCTATACCCATTCTTATAAACCTCATGGTCCTCTAGCACCAGCTAGGACTCATGACATATCCTAAAACTAGGTCAATCAGACAAGTATTCCTTGTGCTACACCTGTCCTACTGGAGACCATGATATTTTGGAAGATTTTACACTATGTGATTACATTAAAAAAACTGGCATTCCATCCCCCGTAGATTTCCAGCGCAATTCCAACGCACCTACTCTCAAGGTAATCCGATCAAAATTGACCCCGTGGCCGTGTTCTAGTCAAAACTGTTGAAAACAGAAAAAAAGCATCTGCGCCTTATGTTCCGCAAAGTGCTGTAATCCACGGTTGCGAAATCTCCCCGGATAGTGAAGACGTCCATGTCAATCAGCTGTGCAAAGTTCAGGTTAATTTCATCCGTCAAATGCTCAACCTCCATCGCCGGTCTATGATAGCCCCTCTATTCACTGAGACAGGTATCATGCCTATCCGAGTCCGTCGCCTCCTTCTTGGCCTCAGCCATCTTCGATATTTCATTGGCCTCAACGAAGATCACTATGCCCGTGCTGCGCTGAATAGCTCTATTGAGCTATCAAGCAAAGGGAAAAAATCTTGGGTCAGCGACTTGATCAAGGCTGTAACGAGGCTACCATTCCACTGCCCGGAATTGATTCTCACACGTCAAACTTCGGATAAAGACGTCGAAGATTACTCAAAACTTGTGCAGAAGCTTATGCTGGAATGGCTACAAGGCGAAATTGACTCGTCTGACAAGCTTTATCTGCTACATGGCCGACGTGAACCTCAAAAGGACAAAGGACCCACCCAAGTAACTTCCTGCATGCGGCACTATCTTACGCTGGTGAAAACACAGAAACATCGAGAGGCAATTACCTCGGTGTTACTCTCTACTCACTTGCTTGCTGTGGAAGTCTTGCGTTACGTCAATCATGTGCATCAACCAGTTCCTCGCTCGGAAAGGGTATGCAGGCTCTGTAAGGAGGAAGTTGAAACGCCGGAACACACCTTAATCACTTGCACGTCCTCGGACGAACTTGTACAATTACGCGCGACCTTCTTGGCAAAATTATTCAACGACCTCCCAGACCTACGCATCCAAATGATGGCGCTCTCGAATACTGAATTCTTGAAGGCCATTATTTATCCGAGAGTGACGATCCCACTGGTTGCAAAATTTGCGTTTGATGTCCTCGAGCTGTTCTACGCTGTTCCCGTGTATCGTTTAAATGCTTGATTCAGAAGGCTGACTGTGTCGAAGTGCTAACTTTCTTTTTTGCTTCTCCTTATTCTTTTAGCTCTACGCCGGCGAGTTTGAAAGTTACGACTGACAGCTGCGACCGGGAGCTCGGCTAACGGAGTTCTGAGAGGTCCACGGAAGATGGTGTAACTATATAGTGCATATACACCGGAGTAATCCGTGGGACCGGCATTCCTGAGTGGGACCGTGCCGTGTAATTCTACCTACCTACCTACCTACCGTCATCATTGAGTTCATGGGCTTCCCCAACCCTGCGCACTTGATATTCTTGCCCATACTTCTCCACCCCATGTCTCGGGGATCGTCTGTGTGTTCTCCTCATCTTATATGTCTTCCCGTCAACTTAAAGCTTCCACAGCACATCGTCTCCGCCGATGCAACCGCGGCGCCATCATTCGATCTCGTGCTGTACGTCCCATTTGCACACCTGCACCCCAGCTCACTAATTAATCGCTAATGAAACTGGTTGTCTTGCCTGCATATAGCCTCCAATCACCCTTCGACCTCTACATCCTCACCAAAGCCGCCCAACGCGCACGCACATTCGCTACCCAGTCCTCCCTCGTGCCCTTCCTTGCTGCCGCCGGCGAGATCTCGCCCGGTACCGCCGTCAGCACTGACGCGCAGTTCGAGCAGTTCGTCAAGGATGCGGTTGGGGTGGGGTATCATCCGCTCGGCACCGCTGCCATTGGGATTGTCGTGGATGCGGACTTGAGGGTGCAAGGTTCGGGTGTTTGCTTCTCTTTTTCGCCGAGCATGAGGGCTAAACTGACACCGGGGGCAAACCCCGACGCACCTGGATTCCAGGTGCCTCCGGGGCATGTTCTCCACGGGTCGTGAACTGGTGGACAAAAGACCGATAAAGGTCCTTGGGTGGACAAAGAATCAACAAAGGTGAGACAAAGGGCAGGCAGGATTTTCACCACCCAGCAAATCTTGCCTGTCCTTTGTCCTTCCTTTGTCTGTTCTTTGTTGACCTAAGGACCTTTGTAGGGCTTTTATATTCCACATCGTAGCCTTTGGACCACATGCCTCGGAGGCACCTGGAATCCAGGTGTGAAGTGGATCAGGGACAACAAACGTGTTCGTCGTGGACGGATCGATTATCCCGATACAGCCTGGATCGCATCCTTCGGTGAGTCAGGGCTCTTTCGTCGATGTTCAAATGATAACTTGATGGACACAGTCCATTATTTATGGGATCGGGGAGAAGGCTGCGGCGATGCTGAAGGCCTCCCCACTCAGCGATGACGTCTAGGGGTCAGTATGGACATTAGTACTGTCCCCATAATTACTACCTGTAATACTTTCGAATGTTCCGATATAATTGTAATGTGGTTAACGTTAGAACGTGTTATGTCTCTTCCTAAGTCTAATCTTCGCCGCCGCACAAGACTTGGTCTACATCAAGGACGGGGTTTCCCAATTTCTCTTTCATCTGGCCATAACGTCCAACGATAAGCTTTCCATAGAGAGCGATGATTTTTATAGATATAGATTAGGAGCCATAATGCTAATAGTAGTAAATGAACGTCTAGGCAAACGAGTGATGACCGAGCGAGTGTGTGTATGCCGCGGGAAAGTCAAAAAAAGAATGAACACAACGGAGAAGAATTCTCCTCCCGATACTCAAGTGAGCGCCATAGAAGGACAGCTCACGCCTTGTAGACTTTGCAGTCGTCGATAAAGGTCCACGCCGGTGCAGCGCCCCCGACGAAAGCCAGTTTGTCGCTGCCCGTGGCCACGACCGGCGCCTGCACGAAGGTGTACTCCTCCGTGTACCCGCTGCTGCCGCCGACGCGCTCGCCATTCCACAGAATATCGACCTTGGCCGCCGCCTCCACTCCCGGGCTCGCGAATCCCGACCAAACAAAGCACTGGACGACGTAGTTCGCGCCCTTGTCGGTCTGGAGCGGCTGCGCGGGAGTCAGCTTGCCGGCCTCAGCGTCGTCGGTAAACGCAGCGCCGAGGAGGGCGGCGCCGTGGCCCGTGTGTGCGTACGTCGGGTTGAAGATGATCGAGGCGTCGGCCACACCGTTGGATGCGCTGCTCCCGATCCAGTTGGTGTAGGACTCGGTAACACAGAACTTGTCGCACGCGGTGTAGCCTTCGAAACCGCCGTCGATGAGCGCGCTCTTGCGCGCATAGCCGCGCGAGAGGGTCACGACAAGGGAGCCTTGGCCGTAGTTGACGGCGGTGCTTTCGTCGGCCGCGAGGTAGTACTGCGGCAGGAGTGGTGTGAGTCTCAAGAGGAGAGGTAACGCAAGGAGGGGCAAGTGAGCTGCGTACCATGGAGCAGGTGTAGGTTGTGGGAACGCCATCGACTACCGCACGCCAGATGTTAAAGTATGCGCATCCGCCGCCGTTGGAGTCGACACCACGACCGTTGCAAAGCAGGGCACAAGCGTCGACGTCATATTTGTCGAGGAAGGAGAAGCCCATGTACTGTAGGCAGGTTAGCATTGCAAAGGACAACGATATCGCCGGAAAAAAAAGAAGGGAGGGAGGTTGAAATGGGGTAGCCGGGAAGATTGGAAGGCACAACTCACTCCGGGAGCGTTGTTGGCGCCGCCTGTAGGCCCGAACACAAGCTCGTAGCCATCGGGTGTTTCGGGGGCGAGGACTTCATCCTGGTCTAGTCTCCATCCGCTGCTCTGCGTGATGTAGGTGAGGGGAACAGTCTCATTGCCGTCCTGCGGAATTGTGATATTAAAAAAAATAGGAAGTTCAAGGCAATATGTAGCGCGCGTACTTGAGGATACGAAGCCTGTCCACCAAAGTTGATCTTCTCCACCGCGGTGTGGAAGTCCCCGTAGGCAGCACATTTGAGGTTGGACTTCTCGCCAAAGACAAAGTCGAGGAGGTAGTTGTTGAATTCGTAATACACGTTGACGAAGACTAGGATCGGTGTCAGCGGCGGTCATCGCAAGGGGAGATCAGATAAAAGTAGTACACACCACATCCTTTCACGGTGGAACACCAATCCAGGCAGCCCTGCACGTTGTACGTCGCGTTGTTGACGACGGTGTACGTGAGGTAGGCGGTGCCCTGGATCGACGCGTCGTGCTGATCAGCCGGGAGGCCGTCAAAGACCTTTTCGAACTTCCCCGTCTCACGCTTCGCAACGCCATCGCCGACTATCGCTCGGTTGCGCGCATGAGATCCGAACGCGCGGGGCCTTTTGGTGATGACGGCGACGACGTCTGCTGGCAGAGGAGGCATCGGCGCCGGTGCTGTTGGTGACGGTCTCGGCGATTGTGCTGTTGGTGACCGTTCCGTCGACGGCGGTGACAAGGGTAGGCGCCACCGCGGCGTTCGGCGGCGCGTCAACTGGGGGCGCGATCTTCTGGTCGACCTGGCCCAGCGCGGTCTCGACAATGGCCGCATTGTCGGGCTTGGGGTGGTCAACGTCGGTGGGGGTCTGGTGGGGAAGCCCCTGGTGCCCGGGCGGGACGATTGCGGTGGCCGCTATGAGGCGAGAGTGCATGAGTACAGAGAATCGCTGAGGACGAGGGATGAATGATAACGCACAAAAAAAGAGGGCAGCAAGTGCAAGGAAACGTGTTGGGGACGGCATTGGGGTGAGAAGGTTGAATTAAAGTCCTGGAAAGAACAAAGGAATGTGCAGGTCCTGAAGGCCGAAGCTGAATGTCCTTCTTCGTGCCGCCCTGCTGCTTATAAGTGGTCGGGAATGAATGGTCGCCATCGGGGCGGAATTTGCACCGGGAGGAGGGGAGGTGAAACATACTTCGCGGTACCCACGTACGCTGGTGTCGCTAGTGAATTGAAGGGCAGTATGATGGATAGGTACAAAAAGGACATCCGAGACCTGGGCGTCTATTAAGTATTACCATTCAGATAAACAAGGGAATAGATTTGACAACGACGCTGATGGGAGATTTGAATCCACCGAAGCCTAGGATACACTATGTTCTTGCGTCGGAAGAAGTAGGGACATGGCGCGTGAGATCACAATGGAGGAAACCATCAGACATCGAGCAAGGAGGCAATTGAGGCAGAATCCTTGAAAATGAAAGAATCTTGAGGGATATGCAAAGTAAGGTTCTGGTACGGAAGCGCCGCCGCCCGAAACCAAGATGTGGTCTTCTGTATGGCGAGCGTGTCCTCCGAAGAACGAATACTTAGTGGAGAGTGAAACAGACGGAATCCGCGGTTGGACATATTGACCGGGGCCTTTAGTTGTCTTGTCGATTTTTGTCATGACGGGAAGAGGAAAGAACCGACTCGATCAGATCAATGTTTGGTCGTGTTTCGAGGGGATTGCCCAAGCGATGCCGAAGTCAGGTTGATATTTCTGTCAATGTTCGGTAGTTTTCTTGCGTTCAAATTCATCGGATATCTGGGCTGAATAAATATCCATAAGATTGTCATTTAGAGTCGAGACAATCGGAAGAATGCAAGAAGAATGAGTTGAAGTGGATGGAAGCGAATTCGAAGCGGGACGTGTACAGGATCGCAAGCGTACCAAGAAGCCAGGTAGTTGGTTGTGTCTTCCGTGGAGGTCGGATTACGGAAGCCAGTCTCTGATCACGATTTGATCCCGGATTCTGGAAGCGCTCGAGTTGACCAGATCAGGCTTCGAATACGAGAGACTGGGTTTTCCGATTTCCAAATTTCAACCATGCTGGATTGGCTGGGCCTCGTAGTTATTTTTTCACAAGAACCCGGGTCTTCCGGGATAATGGATTTTTTGCGCCAGACAAATTTTATCTATCCCATAGCTAACCTACGATCTTGTGCGCTTTTTTGTATACCACGAGGCGCAATATGCCAGGCCATGTTAACGTTGTCATAAGGTTGCGAGGCAAACCTTTCGGCACTCCCAAATCACCGGCTTTCGTTCCTGGCGAGGGACAGTTGCTGTGTTAACGTTGAAGTCGCGAGTCTGCGCGCTAAGTAAAATCAGTGTGCATGGAACAATGACGCTCCCGCAAGTAATTTGTTCCTCCCACGGAACACTGAACCAAGTTTGAGCAAGAGTTACCGACTAAGCATACTTATCTCAATGGTTTTTCGATTGAACTCATAGAGCCGGCTTCGGGGTTATCTTCAGTGTCAACCATTAAGGCAAGCGAGTCGTACAATCCAATCCAATTTCCTGGCTAGAATCGCCTTGTGCTGGCGTGCGCTGTTGTATACCGTAAGGCGCAATATAATTGAAGGACCCAGGCCATGCTAAAGTTGTCATAAGGTTGCCAGGCAAACATGTCCTGTCCTTGCGGCACTTCCAAATCACCGGCTTTCGTTCCTGGCGAGGAACATTTGAGGTGTCCGTTGCCATCACCCCAAAGTCACCTATCGTGGCATTGCGGAATGAACTTGACCATTTTTATTACCTGGCTGAACAGGAATCACCCTCCTTATAAAAATTAGACGGTCCGTCCGACGCTTTTAAACCCCCGCTTCACTCTCTTTAATTTCCGCGACCATGCCGGCCACGTCCGCGTGCCTATTTGAGTTCCAAATCCGCTGTGCCGATGTGCCGGCGTCTCAGCGCTTCGATTTGGCTTGAAATATGGTCAACGGTGTGGTTTGGCTTCTTTTCCGGGGTCATTATTGCCTGCATCCTAATCCACCCCTTCAAAAGCACTTCGTACTAAGTATACTATTGTGCCCATCGGTCTGACAATCGCATTTATCTCTCTCCTTTCTTGCCTTTTCTGTCGGAATTTCCCAGGATTTTTACATATGCTAGTTTTTTGCATTCCTCCCATCTACAAGATACGATGAGGGAAAGGTGTTCAAAAGTAACTTACGGAACATCGCACCGCCACCGTCGGGCCGTCCCACGCAGATGACACATCCTGCTGATGACGATCGCCGCTCCTTGCCTCTCCCCACCATGTCGTCCGCGCCCCTTCCCTCGAATCGCTATCCCCTCGCCCACAGCACTGGCCCGCCTCGAGATAATTCACTCGGGCATCGACGTCGAGGCCGAATCCCGCTTGTACGACGATCTTGTCTTCGTGCGTCCATCTTTTCTCTTTTTATCCCAAATTTAATCAATGCGTTAGGATGCCTCTCCTATCGAGCCGCGGCCGAAAAGACCGTACTCCCCCGTCGCGCCGCCGAGCGTGTTCAGCAACGACATTTGGCTGGGCGACAACTGCGGCGAGAGCCCGGCGTTTGCGCGGGAGGTGCAGATCAGCGGATGGACGAGCGTGGGCGATGCGCATGGACTTGGTGGAGCGTATGTCGGTGGGTTCAGTCTAGATACCATGCTTCACCCTTTTTTGTGCTCACATGTCGCCCCCTGGCCAGTATACGACTGCGTCATAAAAACGAAAGAGGGCACCCCGATCCACGCGCACAAGCGCTACAGCGACTTTGTTGTCCTCGAGACCGAGCTGCTACGCACGCTCCCGGTGCGTCCTTCGCTCATTCTCTCGTCTTCTTGTGCCGCCGCTTATTTTACTCTCATTCCCTACACCCAGCGCGCCTCCCGGCCCTCCGTCCCCGAGCTCCCGCCAAGGCGCCCCTTGCGCGGTACCGCGCCGCCTTCCTCGCCCGCCGCCGCCGCGCCCTCGAGCACTGGCTCGCCGCCGTCCTGCTGCACCCTGACGTCGGCGGGTGCGAGGCCGTACGGCGCTGGGTCATGAGTTAGTCGGAGCGAAACGTCGAATCAGTCATCCTCCGTGCGCGCGCACGCGGACAAAATTATCCTACTAAGTACTTATTCCTGCTGCATAGACAATTGTATCGATACTCCGTGTACTGTATAACTTATATCTTGACAAGGTCCAAGAAATCTCACAAGAGGTTTTTGTGTCGTTGTTCACCGTGAGGACTCCAGCTGACCCTGATAATCCTAGACTGGCATGAGATGGTGGCCTGCGATCCACACTGTATTACTTGTAATTCCAATTTTCTGGGTTGCGAGACCACGATGTTGCCGGAAGTTGAAAGAAAGTTGCTTCAGTGCCAACTGAACGTGCACACACTGGCGGGTACTCGGGCCCCCGAACCAGGCCGAGCAGCGTCTAATCTTCCGCCATCGGCCAGTAGCCGTTGACGTTGATCGGCGACTCGACGGGAATCAGCCAGCGTCTGCGATTGTGCGAGACGAGCGCCGACAGAATATATATCGCTCGGATGGTTTCAGGACGGGGTTCATCGAGCATCGAGACGCCGCTGGACAGCCCTGCATGGCCTGCACCGTGCATAAAGGACCGGCGACCCATCACGCTCCACACATAAACCCCATGTGTTATTTCTCATTCCCGTTAATGCTGTTTGCGGTTTGCCTTGTGCACCATGCGAGTGCGCTGGCTGTTCGGGACAACCAATTTTCCCCGTTGATGCTTAGGTCTCCTGGGCGGCGGGCGGTGATGAACGGGAATACGGTGTTCACTCTCACGAGCAACGGGATAGTTGAAAATGAGAGCAACGTACGGGTGAGCGGGCTTCCCTCACTCTAACTCATCTGAGGGACAGCCCGCTCACCCGTACGTTGCTCTCATTTTCAACTATCCCGCTCATCTAATTCAGGCCCTGCTCGTGGTATTCAATAAATATCACCGTCAACGGCCGCAGTGAGTCTCCTGATTTGGCTCCCTCCAGTGGCGTGGCCAACTCACATTGCGGACAGAATTTTGAGTCCCCATCCACCCAAGTAAGATTCTTGTGGAAGATTCTGTAATGCAGGTTGGCTGACCATTAATTAACCGTTCTTTAAGATTTTGCTCGTTCGGCTGTGCTATATCCCCATGTAATCATTAACCGTTTTTTAACGAAATGGCTCCTCGGCTGTGCCATTTCTCCATATGTCCGTACTCCTTCTGCCTTCATCTGCTCACACTCTGTTTTTTTGTTGAAAAAAACCTCTCTTGATCTTGAACCACCACCATCAATTTGGGTGGCACCTCGCGATCCCCCTTACTCCCACCCAATTCATATCCCCCAGGAGTGTAACAATGTTGGAACTCTCCCAGCCCCACCTGTGCACAGAACTGGGATCGAGACGGATGCGGGATACAGTTGCGGCAAAAAGAGATGCATTACCATATATGGAAATAAAGTGGTAAGGCCGGCGAGCGGCATGGCCCGCTACCGGCTTTGATCAAGACCCGATTCAAATGATATTAAAGGGACATTAAAATACAACATTTTTTGAGTCAAATTTAAAGGCTAAAGAGTGTAGAAGGAGTTGGTACAATACTAACCATGAAGCGGAAAGTTTGTTTTAGCACAATATAATAGCTACTGAGGGCCGGTGGTGTTGCGCTTCTGTCTTATGTTGGAACTGGGTGACGCCTTTCCAAAATTTTTGATTCATCGATGGCATTTGGTCCTGACCCTCTTCTTTGGGCTGGCGCCAGGCGAGTAGGTGCGACGTTCGGGCATCGTAGGAACAGCCGGGTCCCATGGCTCACCATCTCCACGGTCGAGGACCTCGGCGCAAGCCAGTGATGTGGCGCTTGAGCTTTCTGTGCCACTGGCCTATACTATCCGATTCTTCATGTTCAATATCCAAATTCTTCAAAACTCGGCGCAATGACTTCAAATAAATTTTGCTTCCATAGATAGCCGTCAGAATATGGACTTGGAAGTCTGCCTCTAACTTACTTCCTAGCCATTCGTTGTGGATATCAGCACAATCTGGCAAGAATAAGTCATGAGGAAGAGATATCAAAAGATGGGACCGCGAAAATTGACTGCAGTGTTCCGATAACAAATGCTGAGTGATCCGAGAATGGAGAAAACCATTGGTCGCCGTTACAGGGACTTAAATGCAATGCAGTGCAGCAATAGCCAAAAGAATAGCCTACAATGACTCTCAAACGACTTGAAAAAATCTGCAATGGATGCTGGTGAGCGAATGTCGGTGTCTGCTGAGCTGAGGGCTTCGGCATGTTTCCCAATGGCTGAGCGTACCTTGAAGCTGAGATTGCAGTCACCAGATACATAAATATCTGAAGCAGCTGCTATGTGCACCAGACTCTCAGTCGAGATTTACTTGTCGTCTGCATCGAGAATAATACTGAAACTGGTTTTGGACATATCTGCAGCTGACTTGAAATCCTGACAGAGCGCACGGCAGGCAGAACAATCTGGTTGTAGAGACAAATTTGCATCAACTACATGGTCGGCACAGGCCCCAGCGATAATAGGATGGAGAAGATATCGGCATTGGATTAAAGTTAAACCAGCGTGGGGGGGTGGCATGTAAATCAAGAGATTGCCGTATCGCTGGGAGATCGGCATAAAATACAGAGATACGGGAGCGGGGTAACATGATTTCCCAGTGTTATATCACACAAAAGATTCAAAGATGTCATTTTATTCATGAGTAGAATAGATGAGATACAGCCAGACATAGAAGGACAGCGACAAGCCGAGGCGAGGGCTCGTCGCAGATATAACTACGTCCAGGAACTGGTACAATACTGAGGACAGAACAAACTAATATTGGCGAAACATACCATTTGAAGTGTCGCCGACAATACCAAGACCCGACACTGGGTGATCGAGATCCTTGGGTGTAGGTAGGTGAAGGATCTTGGGCATGATGATACGGACCAGCTATAGAATGAACTAATAAGACAGAAATAAATCAAAGTGATGTAAATAGACCAGATGGCTGTTCAGGAACACATTTTTGAGCCTAGGTCAACAGGAAAGTCGGGTATTAAATCAGAATACAAATAAAAGTACTGTGCCCATTTTTGCATTCGGCCACTTGCACAAATATTCGGTGATTTTGGCTGAAACACCGTGGTTTCCTCGGCAGCTCGTCAGAAACTGAAAATTCTGGCGAAGTGCTTTTGTAGAGGTGCTGTCTACCAGTGATTTTAACAATCTGCCCAAAATTGTCAGAGTTGATAGGACTTTGGTGAAGTTGACCAAGATTTGTGTTTTTGACAGGGAAAAGGCATGGTTAGGTCCAAAATATGGACAGACGAACTCGAATCCTCTTATTACATAGTTAGCTCATTTTCCGTGGCTGTGACTAACCTGCGCAATGTTGGTTGCAGATCAAATTCCCTGTAGTGCAGAATCCTTATAACTTTGTCAAACTTGAGTGAAATTTGGTCTCTCTCTCTGTGGGAAAATGACGTACCAAACCTTTTTCCAAAAAATTACCTTTGATTTTGCTCAAATATCGAGGTTAGACCCAAACTTGCGGCAGTATTGCAGGCTCAGAGACTGAGCTAACGTCCCAGTTTTGGGGCTTTAAATAGTAAATATACTTCTCAATTCAAAGTTATGAGGTGTTTCCAGAATATTCCAATACACTTCAAATATCCAAGGTTTACAGATGACCCGAAACATTCAGATAGTACTCTATTTTGAGCGATAAGGAGTGCGATTTTGGTTGTAGCGCATAGATATCAAGAGTAGGAACATTTCTTCCCTTTGAATCGGGCCGATACCATGGGCAGAGAGTCCAGTGCAGAGTGGATGGTGGATCGATGTTGAATAGGCGACAAACAAGTGCAAAAAGCTGCCGGATCGATCGACGGCGGTCCCAAGAAGCAAGTCCGGAAGAGTCGGATTTAGCGTCAGCATTATTATGTGTCAATCATCGGCAAGGAGAAAAGCCGAAGCATTTTGGCGGGGAGGAAATGTGCTTACGCGAAAACTGCTGACGAAAATGTGATGCACGGCCAAAATCTGAAAATCATGCTCCCTAAGACCCGTACCTTACGGTAGCGGGAATTTCCATCAAACCCGGTCGTTTGCCGTTCGTTGGAGTACTCTGAGGCTGGATTCAAGTACATTCTGGTCTACTATTGTTGGAAATCATATTCTGTAGCTAGTAATCAATCCACATGTAATTATTTTCCTTCAGCTCTTGAAGGCGGCGGGGGAAGGACTGGTACAGGTGAATAACATATTCTCTGAATGACTCTGATGTCCAAACCTCGTTCAGAGCTACAAAAAGTCCGTCTGCAGTGTGGATGGCAGCATAATGAGGCAAGGCCTTGACCCTTCGCTTCAACTCGGCCCACGCATTTTCGATCGGTGAAAGGTCGGGTGATTTGGCAGGCCATTTAAAGACATTGATCCCCATGTCGCGGAACCAATTCTTTGCCAAACGAGTTGTATGTTTGGGATCGTTATCCTGTTGGAATATAAGGAAGGTGTGCGCGCGGTTTTCGTAATGGTCATAGACAGGGAGCATGGCACGTTCAAGAATCTTCGTGTACTGAACCACATTGAGGTTACCCTCAATGCGTACCAGCTCACTCATGCCCTTCAGATGAATGGCTCCCCAAATGTTAACCTTGATGCCCTTCCTCCCATGCGGCTCCTGGATCTGCACATTCTGCGGTGCCAAAACATTTTGGCCTCTCCTCCGGCGGCGGTAACGGCGGCCATCAGAGGCGGCTAAAATGACTTTAGACTCATCAGAGTTGATGAGAACACCCTTGAGGAAGATTTCCTCAGTGGTCCACGATTCGTAGTGCTCGTACATCTCCTGACACTGTTGGATGTGCCCAGGTTCCAGCTTGGGTTTCTTCCGCTGTAAAAACCCTTCAAACCAGCACTTGCCAATGTGTGGCATCGATGGCGTGATCCCACGTCCGCCTGTCCGGGAGAGAGTCAAAGGACTCCCGGGCGAAGACGTCCGAGAAATCCGCGGCCCAGGGCGGGACCTCGGTTCCGGCCGGTGCAGAATTCCGCGCGTGAGCCTCCGCGAGACGTTGCGAGACGGTGCTTCCTGCGCAGATCTCTTCGGCCGGGGCGAACACAGTGTAGAGGATGCGATCGCCCTCCTCGAGCTCGTCGTCGTCATCGTCATCGTCCTCCGAATCCGGAGTGAGGTCCGGGAGCTCGTCGTCGTCGGCCGGTTCGTCCCCATCGTCTCCGGTCCACTCTTCCGAGTCGACGGCGCAGATGGACGGGGTCAGACCCTCACGCAGCTGCCGGAGGATCGAAGCGGCAAGCTTCTCGTTCTTCCGGACCGCTCGTAGCTCCTCCCGGCAGGTGTGGCATCCGGTCGGGCAGCGCGTCATACGAACCTCCTTGGTCTCCCAGTTGATCTCCGGATTATGTTTCTGGAGCCAGGAGTAACCGAGGATGACATGCTGTTTCCCGAGCCGAGTCACGGCGAGCTGGATACGCTCGGAGTGCCCTTTGTAGTCGACCACCATATCGACTACGCCGGTGATGCCGCCCGCTTGGTTCGGGCTGCCGTCCACGTTGAGAACCGGGATGGGCTGCGAAAGGGGCCGGACCGGAAGGTTGTGGGAGATGACATACTCCGAGTCGATGAAGTCTCCGGTCGCTCCGCAGTCGACCAGAGCCTTCACCGACATCCGGGCGGCGGTCTCGACAGACTGCAGGTCCAACGGGATGTGCAAGGAGTTTCGGCCTTCGACAGAGTCGATGACGTACTGCCGGGGAAGTCACCGTTCCCACTTCGGGCGGTGAATGCGCCGAAGCGAGCCTGTCCTCGTTCCCGGCTCGGGGACAGGGGCCTCCGTCACTGCCCTCGTTCCCGGCTCGGGGGCAATGCGGGTTTCCGTCTCCAGGATGGAAGGAAGAGTCTCGGTCACTCGGACAGAGACGGGGGCAGGGGGTGCGCCTCTCGCTACTACCTCAGACTCAAATGTATTGGCATTATCTGAATACAGGAGGGCGTAGCGATTAGGGGACGCGACCGAGGGCGCACCACTCACTCGGCCAGGCGGGGGAAAACCTGCCAGTTCCATCTCATCTCCGTCTGCCGACTCGGCCGGAAGCGAGGCAGAGGTGGAGAGCCGGGCGAACAGCTCGTCGAGGAGGTCGTCCCCGAGTTGACGAACGACCTCGTCAAGAACGTCCGAGTGCCGGACGTCGGATGTAACCGGGCAGTCCCGGGCGATGTGTCTGGCCGCACCGCACCGGAAACAAGAGCGTGGGAAAGCGCGCGCTCGGGTCCGGTCAACGTCCATTGGAACGACCGCTGGAAGCGCGGGGGGAGCCGGGGCGAACGAGACCGTAGCGCGCGCGGGGGGCGCAACCGGAAGGATTCCCGTTCCACGTGGCCGAGGTAAAGCGGCCGGGGAACCGAACCGGAGGGTTTCCGGATCCGGCTCGGCCGAATGCCTCGTACTGGCGGAAAGCGCGCGCACGCCAGCCGTCGTAGTCAGTGAGGTCGGGGACGGTCCCAGACACCGTGATCGCGACGTTGATCTTCGGGTCGAGCCCGGAGTGATACTTGGTGACCCGGGCGAGAGCGTCCGAGTAACCGGCCGTTACAGCCAGTTCCTCGAAATCATCCGTGTACCGGTAGATGTCGCGGGAGCCCTGGAAATACGAGCGGGACTCAAGCTTGGTGAGGGCTTGTTCCTGTTCGTTCTCCTCGACGAACCGGAGCCGGAACTCGGCCTCGAACTGGGCCCAGGTGGGGAACGGGAACGGTACGGCGGATGCACGCCGTTCCGCCCATCGGGCAGCCGCGTCCTTCGACATGAAGGACATAGCGAACTGGACGAGTTTTTCCTGCGAGACGAACCCGTCTGCCATGAAAGCTTCCGGAACCAGCCGGTAATAGGTGAGGACGGAGTGAAGGAACATGCGTCCTTGCGTCCGGTTGCCGTCAAAAACGGCTGGGGGGTTCGGTCGAAGGACCGTTTTTGGAGCTGGGTGGGGGGCCGAGAAATCTGGACCCAGCGCCAGAGCCGGAACGGCAGGGGCGGGGGCAGGCGGCGGATTTTGGGCGTTCAGCAATAGCTCGCGGAGCGCGTTTTGGATGCTCTCGAGGGAGCCTTCGACAGCAGCAAGCCGGTCCATGGCTTCGGAAGCCGGATCCGGAGTGTGAACACTCGGGATCTCGGGTTGCGCGGAGCTAGGTGCAGGCGGCTGGTCCATCGGTGATAAGCCAGTAATTGGGCCATGGTTAGATACACGTAATTTTGCGTGTTTCTGATCGTGCTCATTGCTGAAACTGTTGTTTCTATGCAACAGTACTGGTTCCTGGTAGCTGTTGGGCGAACCACAGAGAAACGGGTGGACGTTCTAAGGAATTAGAACGTCCATTGGCTAGTCTCGCCCTGAAAACTGTAAGGGAAACGTGCAGCCAGATAATAAGTCAAGGAACTTCTTTTGACTTGTTTCCAACATTCACTTAAGCAACGGAAACGGGTCAAGGGAACGGGAAGTTGGCAATGTGTTGTGTTGTGTTGAGACGCTAGGGGAGACGCGTTCGGTCACGAGTGTTTCGGTTGCCAGAGTTGCCGGTTTCCATCGGATGCGGATACACCGAAACAGGTGGTCGGCTATTCTGTGGATCCGGATCACAACTCTAAAGGCGTTCTAAGGTTCTTTCTCAAGAACCCTTTCTGGGAAACCCTAGAGAAACGGGTATCTACCGAGACCTACAAAGGAGTACTATCAAGTTCCGTACTTGGAACCAAGGGGAAACTTGAGTTGAAGCAGAAACAGGATGAACGAGATGCAGTGCCGATCTATCGGTGATCGACACACCCTCTGAATAATACAGGGGTGCTGCTGACGGGTTCCTGCCTCGTAATTGGCAAGGGAACATGGCGTGCTCACAGTTGGGAACCAATGGGAGGCGACGCTCGGAAGAACAACCGACGGAAACGCGGTTAAAGAGACGGATAAACGGACTTTTGACTCATTGGGATTGTGTTTTTGGGCTTTGTAACAGTGTCTTGGCGGTTGTATAAGTATCCGAGGGTGTTTCTACGATGGACACAGCATCTTCCCCCGAACTAGTAGGCTATACGCTTGCGCATTGGGTTGATCTGGGATCCTCGGCGAACGCACTCTTATAGAGTAGCACTATTAGTCGAAATCTTAATTGTTTCTGAATCATATATTATTCTGGAAACGCACTTGGGCTTTGCCTGGAAACTGTCTGAACTCTGAGAATCTGTTGGACCTGGGACTCTGTTGAAAGAAACATTATTGTTGTTGTTTGCGGAGCGGGTTTCAGAAAGTACCGTCAAGGGAAAACTTTGGAAACGTGACTGCTGGCTGTCAGCAACGGCCCTTAGGTCAGCTGGACCACGTCCACACCAGACACAACAGCAGCCATCCCTAGGTGTTGAGAGAGAATCCGTCACCGCTCAAATAGCGCATGACCGTGCGTCGAGGATCCAAGAGGAGGATGTGGTCAACCAGGCCAGCATCCATAGGTGGTGAGCAACCCATGCAGAAGAACCCGAAGATATTGCAGTGAGAGTACTGCAACTATGCACCAGACCCTAGTGAGAGGAACCCGCTCCGGGTGTCTTGAATAGGGGCTTCGGGTTCTGGATAGGGGTTTGGGGTTGCGTCCCAAGAACCCGAGAGGAGGAACCCGACTCAGGGGTACTCCAAACAGGGGTTCCAACTGGATCCAAGACTGAGAGGTGCCTGAGGGGAACTCAGGCGAACCAGTCTCTGTACAACCCTGCCAGGGAACTAGTGTGATGATCTCTTCCCCTTGTTAGGTAGCGTCTCTCCTTGCCGCTACCTAACAGGCCAGATCCAACAACTGCTAGGTCGAGATCCCAAGGCAAGAGACAGAGAGTAGGAGTTCTGGTGTTGTCGAGTGAAAGGGGAGCGAAGGCAAGACCAGAACAACGAGATGAGGACAAGAGCACTCCAGGCTCAAGTCCAAGAACCAAGCACTCCAGCCAAAGTAAGGCCTGTGAATAGACGAGGTAGAATCTACTGTACAGGGGAGATTCTACCGAGTTTATATACCTTTCTACATAAATTAAATACGATCGCGATCGGTTACTGTATCCAGCATTAAGGAACATTAATGCTGATGCTCCTAGTCCCTATATGTTATCACCACAGCATCTAGGGGTCACCAAGGAGTCATGAGCATAAAGGAGTCAACAGGTGGCACCCAGGGGACACCTGTCGCCATTCAGGAGTGTAGTCGTCTTGGCAGGGATATCAGGAGTGAATATCCACCAACATAAAGGAGTGTAGTCATGACCCATTGGATATGGTCATCGGCACAAAGGAGTCCGGGTTGCTAGCGCACAGAACCCGAGTTGCATGTGTATGGTGTCATGCCATCGTCGTATAGAGTCCCGGGTTACTGCAATAAGAACCCGGGTGATAAAGTGGTGAGGAATCCATGTCTGCATGGATTCCAAATAAAGGTCCAAGGGATGTTCATGTCCCTGAGGGTCGAGTGAGTGTTGTGGGCCAGGGAATAACCCGATCAAGGACGGGTTATTCCCAAAAAGGAATGTGGTAGAACCCGAAAAAGGATATCTGCGATGCTGAGTCAGGGTGATTCATGACACTGGCGTTGCTCAGAAAGTACCTCTTTAGGGAAAGCTCTGTGATCGTTCTTGGCCTATAAACTAGGGGCCTTACTTGAGTCTACGGGACTACTTTAAACTTGTTTCTCTGTCGCTTGGACACACACACACACATACGCTGCGAAGCTATAAATCTATCTTGTTTGGAAACAACGTTTCCACTGTGTCTAGAAACACGTTCTACGCAGCTTGCTCCATTATCTCTTTGAGATACGAAACCTCTCCCTACAACCTTTACAAGGCCCTGTACTAGGGGCTGTAACTCGTCGGGATCTTTGGAAACGTGCATATATTGCCGTTTGATTTGTTTGTTGGTTGTTGGAACAGTCTCTGGACTGTTTCTGTGCCGCTCTCGAGTCAAGTGGGGTTATTTGTGTGTTTCTTATATAGGTTCTGAGCACATCAATCATCGGAACGGAGGAGGGGTCGAGATTTGAAGTGGGGGGAGGATGGAGCACTGGAGTAGTGGTCCGAATCCGTACCTGCACCAAACTTCCCAATCTTGACCGGTTGATCCCTTAGATCCTTTCTTCTGCTGTAAGGGCAACCTTAAGCTCGGCGCGGGGCGCGGAAACTAGCGGGGGAATCCGAAGAATAAATATAGGTACTAAAATACAGGAGCGGAAATATTACGCACCTAGCGGGGGAATCCGAAGAGAAGAAAGGATGAGGATTCCCACGCTAGGCGAAACCTTATATACTAGTTGGTAACTACCCAGTAGCACGTGTCCGGAGGTATCTACAATGATCGCGGGCCTGATCGCACAGCACGTGCCAACAAGAGCGGACGGATGTCCCGGGTGGTTTGGCGGTCGGATAGGAGGGCGCAGAAGTGTCCGGAGCGCCGGGCGGAAAACCATCCGGAGAAGCGCCCGAAGCGCCTGAAGCGCCCGGAGCATCCGGATTGGGTCCGGATGGAAAACCGTCCGAAGCGGGGGTTCCCCTGACAGTCTGTTCACCGTCAGGCTCAATACGCCCTGTGGCGGATCAGTGCATATCCAGTCGGAGCTCGCTGTGTCATTGGCACAAATTTCTCGGCACATTCTGTGGCATTCTCAGATGACCTCCTCGCTTTACATGATACCCGTACCGTGGAGATGACTTGTCTAATCATCGGCAAGCTTGCTCAACATGAAACAATCCACAGCTCCATGGTTGAAATCACGCCAATCGCTGAACTCATGTCACTTTTAGGGTTTGTGCGGCGGCCTCTCAGTGTTCGACTACACTGATTACGAACCTTCTGACAACATAGAAGTACCCCGTATTCTGATCTATATCAGCTTCGCAAGAATTCGACGTCTTGTCTGGCAATTCTTGCTCTCCTTGGACCAGTGTTTCCGTGGCTTGGCTTCAAGTCGCCAAGCCGTTAAGCCAAACTGAGGAAAGCTTCTTCCCTCGTCCGATATGGAATGCCTTGAGCCAAATTCCTCATGCTCGTTGGAAGCACTTTACTTGAGCAACCCTGACTTTGATGTGATGCGAGGACTGCAGGACTCAGGCTCCACGGCGTGGTCCCTCCACTACTCGAGAACATTGTTCTGCCGGGTTCAGATTTCCAGTTGATGGAATACACCATACCACCTGGGACAGCCGTGAGCGCAGGCTTGGTTTTTTCACAGGAGCTCCGACGTTTTTCCCTCTCCTAAACAGTTTGATCCCGAGCGCAGGCTGAACAATGACTCTGTGGCCTCTCTTCGTACTGCTCATCTCATTCCATTTGGATTGGGCCCTCGTACCTGCAGCGGGCAGTCACTCGCAAAAGCGGCCTTATGTATCGCTGTTGCCGTGTTGGTTCGAAACTTTACAATTACCTCCCATGCGAGTATCACGAAAGCCAGTATGATGATGGGGCACGGCTTTGTGAGTTGTTTCGTTCATGGTCTAAATTATGTACAGGCCTAGGCCGAGATACCTGGAAAAAGGAGAGAAACGAGTATAGAATGGAAAAGCAATTACACGACAAGGGATATACACCACAGATCTCCTCAGAACTATTACCGTGTGCGCACAAAATCAGCTTCGGCCCTGGCCGGAGCCTAGTCTCTCTAGACAGACACTATACATTTTCTTAACTCGTATCTCGTTGATATATAGCCCGAGCCCGAGCCCAAGCCCGAGACCGAGACTGCGACCTGGAGGTTGGGACGAGTACAGATATTTTCTGACGAGAACCTGAGGTGCCTGGGCGCTCAACCAGTAAACCCTGTATAAATGATTCTGAGGATGTAATCCTCTGCGTATTTGAAATGCGCAGCGAATGGGTCTTTGGGCAAGGCAAACGGACGAGAACTGAGGATGCCGCACCTGTCCCAGTCGTGGGGATCAAAAAAAGCCCAAAAAGGCAGAAAAAACAGTGCGCGCCTTATGTTCCGCCAAGTGCTGTAAGACCCTTAAGTACAACACTGAGGATCACCAGACAAATCACATTGACATCCTACAGTGTACGCGATACGGATGAAGACAGTATAGTGGGCAATGGAATCAGGGAGTGTAACAGTTGACCCAGTCAGTACCGTAAACCCAGCGAGTGGTGTCCACAACAACTCTGACAGGCACAATGCAAATAATGTGGGGTGGAAGGTGTAGATATTCTGGAAGCACCCACATGAGAAGTTCTTGTCCTGAGCCATGTATCCAGCTCCCCTCTGCATGTAGTGAGGTAATGGTGCTCAGATCTCTGGCTGAGGGGCTGAACTTGTCCTCTGTGAAAATCCCTGTCCATGCATCCCACACATTAATATGCCCCTTATAAGTGGCAGCCATGATGCCAGCTCCATTGGGGGAGAATGCAACAGAGCTGACCGAGCTTGTGTGGCTCTTGGTGAGCTCAACAAGAGCCCTGCCTGTCTTTACATCCCACACACGAACAGTCTTGTCATCCGAGCCTGACACAATGCGTGCTCAATCAGGCGAGAATGTGACAGACATGACGAACCCTGTGTGGCCCTTAATGGGCTTCCGGACAGCCTCACCAGTCCTTGCATCCTACACATGAATAGTCTTGTCATTCGAGCCTGACACAATGCGTGCTCCATCAGGTGAGAATGCAACAGACATGAACCAATATATGTGACCCTCAATAGGTTTCAAGACAGCCTCACCAGTTCTTGCATACCACACACAAATAGTCTTGTCATCCGAGCCTGACACAATGTGTGCTCCATCAGGTGAGAATGCAACAGAATCAACACCACCTGTGTGGCTCTCAATGGGTTTCAAGACAGCCTTTCCTGTCTTCAGATCCCATATACGAATAGTGTTGTCATCTGAGGCTGATACAATGAGTGCTCCATCAGGTGATAACATGGCAGAATTGACTGATTCTGTGTGGCGTTCAAGGGGTTTCAAGATGGCCTTGCCTGTCCTCACATCCCACACACAAGCAGTCCCGTCCCCCGAGCCAGATGCTATGTGCCCTCCATCTGAAGAGACAGTGATGCATCTGACGGCATTTTGGAAATTTAATATGAGAGCTGCTTGATGCCGATCTTGCCTCGGCCGAATTCCTGTCAGATCTAGCCGTAGGATACAATCAAACTTTGGCCAAAATGCCTTGGCAACTTCTGATGCTGGTCGGACACATGGCAGAGCAGAGACATACTGTGCAATTTCGTTCAATTCGGCGGTCACGCGTCACGCACCCCCTGTGCCGCGATGAATTTTGGTCTCGGTCACGGGTCACGGCGCCCAGTGCCGAACGTAAAATGCGTGACACCAGGGCCAAATCTCCCTTGGAGGTGCAAAAAAGGCAGAATTTTCGAAAAAATTTGTCTTGAATGCCGAATTTTTGCAGGTGTCACGCCAAAATTTGTTGGTTGCCGAAGTGCCGAATCGGTATTTTGGGTCACGGGTCACAACCCGTGCCGAATTGAACGAAATTGCACAGTATATGTGTGCCACACTAGTCTCAATTGCCTCCAAGGAAGAAACCACAAATTCTTTTGCACCAGCAAGAAATTTAGTCAAGTATTGTGGAGCATGTGCAAAGCATTTTGACGTCAATGCTGTCATGATGAGATTTGATGTGGCACCGGCCTTGTTTATCGCACTGAGCACCTCAACCCAGAACAAAAACTTGGGCAAAAAAAACATCCTTGAGGGAAACCAGATGGGACAATGTCACCAAAGCTTCATCAGCAGCAGAGGCTGCTGCCATGTGATGTGCCCAGTACAGACACACATATTGCGGTAGGGTAGGTTCGGATCAAGCCACCTTCTCAGCTCACATGACCAGCACGTGCTTCGCAGCGCCTTCTGAGAAGGGGCTTGTTTCAAACTCAGAAAAAAAGGGGATGTGTTCGGCGTGTTCTCCTGCTACAGCAAACATGTCAAACCTCAGGGTCATTTAGAATCAGTTGTCATTATTAGCAATC
This sequence comes from Mycena olivaceomarginata, assembly GCA_029378375.1. Taxonomy (NCBI): domain Eukaryota; kingdom Fungi; phylum Basidiomycota; class Agaricomycetes; order Agaricales; family Mycenaceae; genus Mycena; species Mycena olivaceomarginata. The sequence continues at coordinate 55,041 of JARKIC010001205.1, forward strand.
CGCATGAGATGGCCTCCTCAGATTTGGCCTTTACTGCCTGAGAGCCTTATTATTCGGACGTTGATGTAGCGATGGAGAAAATGCATTCTGAACAAAGAGTTCCGCATTAAATTGTTGTTTGACAGTCTAAAAGAATTTTGAGGAGACAGAATTGTTGGGACATCAATTGCGATAGGGCTCCACCTTTGAAGTGTATCAAACGATCTAGGAATCAATTTTCTAGAGCAAAACAAAAAGAGACCAGCTTAGCGGCATGATTTGTCAGCATCGCGTCGCGTCTCTCCTGCCCTCTCCGTCCGCATCCCATGCCCACTGGGAAAAACAAACACCTCTCAACCCTCTCACAAATCATTTAAACCACTAGCATCATGCTGGATATCCTTTTCACCCTTCTATCGCCTCGCGGGTCACTTTCCCAAAATGGATGTTCAGAGAAAAGTGTGTGTTCTAAGCCAGAAAGTTCTTGAATCACTTGAGTTTTGGTGAACAATATTGTCGTAGAGACTCCCTGGTCTCATCGAGCCTATTAAATGTGTGGAATATAATGTAAATATATTTTGTTTGATGCCCATTTCTGCGGAACGACCCTTCCCAAAAGATACCGATTAACAACGATCTGGGGACACCAATGCCGGAACTGAGTTGATAGATCGAAAGGAATCAATTGAATAAGCACTTCAGCCCTCTACACCGAGGGATTCTGCTCAGAATTGCTGTAGATATTTGACTTCCAACACATCCCCTTTTTTCACGAGTTTGCGGCAAGCCTCTCTCCGAGATAGTCCGGCGCGCCGGACCGGAGACAGGCTTGCTCCGAACCTAGCGGTAGGGCAGGTATTTTGAGCTCATAATAGGTGTTGGGGAAGTGGGATGTGGGACAGTTAGAAATATCGAAGTGCAATTGAGACCCCATCACCTGAATGCAAGTTGAAGATAAAGTAATGTGGGTAGCTGGCAAGTTGATGAGCATTTCATCAGATATGCGACCAGGGGTCATGAGGAAGTCCCCAATAGAGGCATGGAATGTAGATATAACATTTTTGTTGTTGTCTGATGGGACATGGATGACAGTGTGTAGGCGGTCAAGCATTGCTCGCACCCGCCCAGCAGGCACCCCAACCAGACCACAAAGCGTAGCAACAGAGACTGGTTGGCCCACAGTCAATATCACAGCCAAGATATATTTTGTGAGAACTATCTCGTCACTGTCACCTGCTCTCGAATGCTTAAGCAAAACACGTCGAGACGTGCGAGGTTGCCTAAGTTGCTCGCTGAAAGTATGCCGTGGAAGAACCTGCTCAAGCAACTTGATCTGCTTAAGCAGCTTGAGAAGCAGGGATAACGGAAACCGCTTAAGCGGGGCTGCTTAAGCACCTTGGTCCACTTAAAGAATATAGGGCAGGGAGGACCCGTGCATGGGAGTGATCAAGCCAGGGCTTAACCTGCTTAAGTGGGTTAAACTAGCGAAGCTGCTTAATCAGGTGCTCCTGCAAGGGCATTTCAAGTGTATGTTTTTGCTCCAGAGAAGTCCCCCGTGACTTGTGAGATGGTTGTGCTGCGGCCATGCAAAAAACAAATGGCATGCCCAACTCCGACTTGACACATAAAGATCAAGTCTGGCCACGCCTTATGTTCCGTAGCATAATACCAGGCCTGCATACACACGGGGATGGGAAGAGGGTTGCAGAAACTGGGGAAAATGGAAGAAGGTGAAATCTGCGCACAAAGAATCCCGAGCAGGATGGCATCGGCAGGGTGGCATTGAGGAAAGAGACAGAACAGCGTGGCAATGTGCGAAAGCATCGGACTGTAAAAGGAAATCACAGCCAAGTCAAAATCGAAAATATCATCCAACGACCGCGATGAAATTTCACAAGGAATTTGGAGAGTTGAAATGAACCTCCATGAAAGATATTTAGTGGTTCTCTACCGGTTGGGATCCAGAACTCGTCTTTCTGGGCAGGTCTTAGGATCGGATTGTAAAAGAAAATCACAGCCAAGTCAAAATTGACATATCATCCAACAGCCCCAATGAAATTCCACGAGGAATTTGGAGAGTTGAAAGGAACCTCCATGAAAGATATTTAGTGGTTCTCTACCGGTTGGGATCCAGAACTCATCTTCTTAGGATCGGACTGTAAAAGGAAATCACAGCCAAGTCAAAATCGAACATATCATTCAACAGCCGCGATGAAAATCCATGAGGAATTTGGAGAGTCGAGAGGAACAACCATTAATCATATTTAGGCATTTGCTACCAGTTGGGACCCAGAGCCGATGTTTCTGAGAAGCCATCAGTATTTGACCGCAAGAGGTGATGGAGCCGGATCAAAATCAAGCATATCATTCAACCGCCGCGATAAAATTCTATGAAGAAATTCAAGAGTCAAAAGGTATATCCATGAATGATACTTAGTGATTCTCTACCGGTTGGGATCTACCAGTTGGGATCCAGAACTTGTCTTTCTGGGCAGGTCTTAGGATCAGACTGTAAAAGGAAATCACAGCCAAGTAAAAATTGAACATATCATCCAACGGCTGCGATGAAATTCCATGAGAATGTGAAGAGTCAAGAGGAACAAACATTAATCATATTTCGGCATTCTCAGGGGATCAGAGTAGGGGATCGGTGCTTGCCACCGCTACCGATGCTTCAATGTCTGTGAGGCTAGCCCATTCTTCCGGTAGCATAGGTCTGCTTTCTGCTCGTATGCTGGCTAGACAGTTAGTGAAGTAGAGTGATATGTCATCTTTGACAATATTTGCTTCGATGTCATGAAGGCAGAGGACACGTCTGAGCTCTGCTGAAGTATCGAAGTGAGGGCGAATATGCCGTTCTGGTCGAGATGTGAGAAAGAGTTTGATGGGAAGCTCAGGCACCACAGACATGAGCCTTCAAAGAAGGTCCTTTGTGTTATCCTTGTCATTGAGTTCATCGAGTGCATCTATGACGAGGACCAAGTGTGGTATCCCACCTCTATAAGCACTGCGACGGGGCACTTGAAGCAGGTTCTCGATCTGAATCTCGAGATTTGCATTTGAAGATATCCCTTTATTTAGAGGAGCCAGCAGAGCGGACTTGAAAGTCATATCCTGGGAAGCAAGAGTCATGGCAAGTGTGGGATAAATGCGCATCGGATTGCCCTATTTTGCATCGCCTCGAAGGCAGAAGAAGCTGCCACCGAGCTGCTTTTTTGCATAGCATGTGGCAGAATGAACGGGCGATGGCGGACTTGCCTGTCCCGGCCATTCCATCCAACCAGAAGATCCGAGGCACATCAGGGTCGCGGCTCCAAGCTCGCAAGTCGGCCAAGAGATCGACACGAGTCCCCTCTAGGCAACCTTGTGGACTCTGAGCATCGATCTCAGCCCCAGGAATGTAATGGAGTTTTTTTAATGGATCTGTAGAGATAATTTAGATTTGAGCGGAGGAACTGGGGATCGCGGCTAAACCAGCTGACGAAATATTCACGGTATTTGCCACCTTGATATCGATAGTAGGACCTTGTCCAATGCCCCCATTGCCACTGGCCCCCGTTCGGACATGCCGCCCGAACCTCCTACACCTCCTAAACAAAGTCAGCAATCTTTTGGCATCCAAAGAACTTCTTTTGTACCAAAGATGTTCATACTGTAACTCTGCGTTTGAGGATCAATACCTCAGTCAGCCATCGTAACGTGGGTTGTTGTCGATTAAGAGCGCAGATCTTCTCAAAGACATATTAGTCGCTGTTGAAGCTGAAGTTTACAAAAGGAGCCAGGACTGACCGATGGAAAGACAGGGGATGAAACTAGGTGGTCGAGGTGTGCTCTCAAGGGAAGGCTTCTGAATAGACAGGCAAACTCGGGGTGCGGAGGCCACATGGCCAACATGCGGCCACCTCATTTGCGCCTCATGCAATCCTGACCAGTTGTTTTGATCCGTCGGGATCCTATCGGCCAACCGCCAAACACACCGGAAAATGAATAATTTCACAGGGTCGCGTGCAATGGGAGTGTGTAACTGAATCTCTGAAAGTCTCTTGACTTGAGAAATTCATTCACAGTTTCACGAATGATGGGGCTAATCTCAGAACTTCAGTTACAGACTCAGTGGATCACGTGTGCTGTGAAATTATTCATTTTCCGGTGTGAAATCATCGTTCTTGCTTCTAAGTTCTTGTGCTCATCCTCCTGCCAGCACTTACACGAGGTTTTGATGTATTGTATTGTTCTCGGGAAAGCAACATCATGATACATTTTTCACTCTCACGAGAACAGCGTCATGACACATCACTGAGAACAAACCTATTTGGGGTAATCCCCGTGTACTTATGCGCATGCGCGCTTGTCGAGTCGTTGCTCCCTGCCATTGCCGGACGCGTGGCAGGGCCTTGCTTGCCCTGCCCAAAAAGGTAGTTGGTCCGGGCTGGCACGCAGCTCCACTGAAGCCTAGGGTATATTGTTTGATACAAATGAGTGCTTACTGTCCAGGTTTCGGGGTCCAGAGAAGCATAGAAAGGATGCGAATGTGGTTTCAAAGTGCCAGATTTGGGAGGGAAACAGCTCTGTTTGGTGTTGCTACTGGGGTTTTTCGTTCAAATCGACGGTCACGGGTCATGCACCCCTCTGTCGATGTCGAACTTCGGTTGCGGTCACGGGTCACGGCGGTCCTTGTCGAACCTGCCGCTGGTCACGGCGCGTCCAAAATCGCCTGAAAGACACAAAAAAGCGAAATTTTCCATGGGGTTTGTCGAAATTTTGGGGGGTGTCATGCCAAATTTTTGCTGGTGTCAAAATGTCGAACTTGAAAAAAGGGTCATGCGTCAACCCCCTGTCGATTTGAATGAAAAACCCCAGTATACATCAGTGATGTCGGCTTTGATTGCTCTTTGCTGGCCAGGGCTTCCCCCTCGACCGCTACTGTGCCGGAATCGATGTCGAGGCCGAATCCCGCTTGTACGACGATCTCGTCTTTGTGCGTCCATCTTTTCTCTTTTTATTACAAAATTTAATCAATGCGTTAGGATGCCTCCGGTCCCCCATCGAGCCGCGGCCGAAAAGACTGTACTGTAATAATCCGACCAACTGTTCACTGGGTGTCACCCGTCACCTACAGTGTTCACTGGGTAAGGTGTTCATTTGTCGGCAATCACGAAAGAATTACTATATACGGTAGTCCGGCGATAGCCGGTCCGAAAATTTTGACACTTTTTTGCCTATTTTGGATAGAAATCCCTGCCATCACCGTCACCAACACCAAAAGTGTTCAGTTCAGAGGCTGGCGTCACGCGTCACCTGAACAGTTGGTCGGATTACTACAGTACTCACTGCGTTCAGACCCTCCCTGCACAGAGGCTTGGTTCAGGTACCTACGCAGACCTCTACAGATCGCTCTGTGTAGGTGGCTGGACAGGCTCTGTGTAGCTCTGTATAGCTCTGGGCAGGTCAGTGTATGTCAGTGCGTGTCAGCGTAGGTCAGTATAGGTCATGGTAGGTCTGTGTAGTCATCTCCACAGGATTAAGATACTGTAACAAAAACTGCTGCGGATGTTGAGCTGGCAAGAGAAACTCTAGTCTGTGTAGCTCTGTGGATGTACCTACCCTCACTACACTGACATATACAGACTCTGCATAGTTGTCTACGCTTTGGCTACACCTAGCTACCCGAACACTGTGTGTAGTTGTCTAAACGGGATCTGTGTGACCGACTAAACATGTCTACGCATATCTAAACTCAACTACCCAAACTGTGTTTAGGCCACCCTTGAACGTAGTGACTCCCCCGTCGCGCCGCCAAGCGTGTTCAGCAATGACATTTGGCTGGGCGGAAGAGTGGCACATGTATACACTCATGCTTATGGGGGAGATGGCAGTACATTGCTATTACATTCTACTTTCCTTCACCATCACACTTCCCATTCTATTTACTCGTATTTTACCTTACTCAAGTCCACACGCTGTGGGGGAGTGTGAGCCGTAGACATCAGCTACGCAGTAGACCTGAGTGTAGCGTACTTTCGTGTACAGTTGTCACTGTCTTAAGTCATACCCCTCAGTTTAGCCCAAATGCTATGGGTTACTGCAGGTATGGTTTTGAGAGCCACGGGAATTTCCTCGGCAGCTTCCAGTAGCCTTTCTGGCAGCAAAATCAGCACAAAATGTAACACAAACCGTAAAATTAATTACAAACTTGCATTGTTTTGGTGCTTCAAATGGCCTTTCTCTGTTTAAAAGCAGTCCTTAGGTACTGTGGCTGAGATTTGATCGATTTGATCTGTGAAGTGATGTCTATCGGGCAGTGAAGTGTTGAACTGAAGTCAACATTGGGTACTAAATCAATTCCCAATGGCTTCAATTTGTATTTAATTGTGATATATCATGAGGTTGAACTACTTGAACCCCAAACCGGCACCAAATCTATCCAGAATTTCACAAAACCTATGGGTTTTCTGGTGGAAAAATGTATGGATTATGGGGTACCACAGAGTTATGGGTTTTAATTGAGAACAGTCAGTGTTTGCGCAAAAATTCATGGTATTTTACAGGTTATGGGCTATGGGGGTTATGGGTTAAGACAGTGACGACTGTAACGGCACGTGCCCCTTATGTGTTGCAATAGAACCACTACGTTCTGGGACAAACACAAGTTCTTTTCTCCCTCGTACCTCCAAGACCGATATGGGCGACAACCGACAGCGGATTACGTTGAAAGTTACTGTATTACAGTATGTGCGGTGCTCCGTTTCTTAGATACCAGTAACTTCCAGCGACATGAGATCAGCTTCCAGTGCGCAGAGGTGAAGTGTCGATCGGGGCAAGTACGTCTTCTCTCCTTACAGTAAACCTCGTTTTTGCATGATATTTGGTGATGCTAGATTGTGAAGGTGTACCTGGTGCGAGTTCTGGCCTCAGATAGATCCCCGCGGGCGCAGCGGTTGGAAATTGCTTTGAACGCATAATCATAATTTATATTTCACAATGTTATCATCACTCTTTTCTTATGTCCAGGAGGAGCAACAGGGATGCGGAGGGAAAACCATCAATGGAAACTACTTCTCATCCACACTCCCAGAAACATCGCGATGAAATTTGAACATTATCAAGGCAAATTCAGAAAGCTGGCGTCTGATTTCGCTTGTCAGAGTCATCAAAAGCGGGAGTCTGATTCCGCTTGTCAGAGCCATTGAGCTCGGGAGAACGACTCGGGTTCAGCATCGGATTTCTAATCACACGCGAGTGAGACTTAGGGTGGAGGGAAGGAAGGGGGAGGAGGAGGACCCACCCAACAGGCCTCTTAACCAGTTCTCGAGCCTCTGAAATTCCACTGACGGGCTGTTCCCAGTCATCGCGGCGGTATTCAACGGACCTGGAGATGGAACATTGTCTTGAAGGAGAAAAAAGAGAACGTAGAAGCTGCGTACGCGACGGAGACCTCTATCGCGTTAGTTCCACCTACTATCCTTTTCGAGGGATTACTGGATCCCAATTGACTATCAGCGAAAGGAGAAGAAGAATCAGATAATCATTCATTGAATGAAGGTGACTGGGCCAAAGGGACACGGACATTATATCAGAGGAAGTACGTGTTCTCAGAGTAACGGAGTCCGAGCTTAAGAACCTGCGCGAGATGATAAAAATTCCATAGGTAAAGACAACTGGAAAAAAGATCGAGATAAACGCACATTATGCTCTCATCCTCCGAGTCTCTGCTCTCGTTCGTATACGCGTCCCCGGAATACGCATTCAAGCCTCGTCTCCCTGTCCCTCCAGATTCCACACCCCCCTTTGGACTCGGCTCCAAGGCGAGTTTAAGGAATCCGGTGCTGGTGATAATGGACGCCGCCTTTGAGCTCACGTCGCGATTTCCGCCTAGTGTGATAATTATTATGGGACGTGCAGCACGGTGGGAGATTGCGGCTTTGCCTTCATCCCTGTCCCGCGGGTTCGGGCCCTCTCCGGATCTTACTAGGATTGGGGTGACGATGATTTTGGATTGGGACACGAGGTTGGCCGCAGCGTTGGCATCGGGGTCGGAATGGTGATGGGGTACAGGCGATGCGGAAATGAGGCTGCTGAATGGCAGGAAGGAGAGAAGGAGGAGTTGGGAGAGTTGCTGAAGGTGCATGGCGACTGGACTGGGATGAAGGTGAGAGCAAAAGAGCAAAAGGCTTGACTGGACAGCTAGGGTTATAGATCCGACGCTTGTGCGTGGCATCTCGAGGCACAAACAATTGGTAGTCATCTCGTCCGACGTCGACGGAATTAAATTGGGAAGGCAAATAGTGTTCATATTAATCAGGACTAGGCTACAAATGGGGACAGTAGTTGAACACGAGACAGGCAATAGTACCGCAAGGCAATGCAAAATGCAGTCTAAAAGAAGTAAAACACAGAAGATGCAGAGAGCAGGATGGAAAGACCAAGGGTATATGGAGAAATAGTACAGCCGAGGAGCCATTTGCTTAAAGAATGGCTGATCGCGTCTTGAGTGACAGACGGAACGCGGGCGAAATGAGCCGGAAGGAAAACAGAGACATTGCTCCAAAACTTCAGCATGGGTCCCAGCTCATCAATGAGACACTTGAGTATATCCTCTAATATCTCAAGATAGGTGGGTGAGTGAAGAGGTGATTCTATTTGGCACCCCGGGAGCTGCTTATAAATTGGACAAGCGGCTGCTCGGCCGCTTTGCGGCCTCGCATCCCCTTCCTCTGGTGTGAACTGGAACTATAACAGAGATGGATTGTCAATGGATTGTGCCTGAAAAATCTAATCAAAATAAATTCAACTCAGGGACTGAGCATCCAAGACGACCCATTTTACTGGACTTGCCGAGGCTGTACACATTGAGTGATGATGGGATTTTATGCGGCCGCGGCAGGCACGGCATGAGTGCCAGGAAACAGAGAGCTCGACGAAAAAGGTTAGAGCTGATGGCGGAGTTTTAAAAGGCTTCGGACATCCGTGATTTTAAAAAGAGGGTGAGGTGATGCCCCTTTACATTCCAGGCAATTTTCCGGACGGCGAATTGTGCCGCATAGTGTCATTAACCCAGATGTGGAAGAACCTCCAATCACAAACTCATTTCTAGCCCGTTTCCTATGAGAAAAACCAGAGAGACATAACTATTGCTGTACAGAATACGGAAGATTTTGTGACAGTTTTGTGAGGCTGCAGATCACTGCCAAAAGTCACTTCCACTTCAGTGCGCATGTTCGGAAGTTTCATATACCTCGAATCAGTATGCACCTGTTTGTTTTCACACGCCACCGCCAGTCTTTGACTTTTCGCCCTTGGGTTCGTGACTAAGGATTCCCTTATTTAGAAGGAGCATCCACGTGAGGTTCGGCAGGCTTTCGGCCAGCGATGCATTTTCAATCTCCGCCTGTTGGCGCATTTCATCTCTCTCTTCCACCACCATGCCACCCTGCCACCACTCTTTCCGCTCGTCCAGAGCTGCCCTGCTAGTCCCCCGATGTCAACCACCACTCCCCTCAGGACTTGCAGAGGGGGTGAACTATACGGATTTCATCAAAATTTATGAGAAGTAGGATATATTCAGATATATTCATATCATATTGTATTCAACGATCTGGATATGAATACGATTCACTATGAATATGATGTGGGGCTTCTAAGGTGAATACAATATGGATATGAATATGGTACAGAATTTTCATATTCATATCATATTTTGGCCAGCACTACCCTTATCTCACTACTTCCAATGATATTGAGAGCTCAAGATTTTAGTACATGAATCTACATCATATCCAATTGGATTACCTAAAAGTAATTGGCTCAAAACCTCCTGTCAAGCCTGTGCCATCCAAGTCTTTCACTATCCTTAATTTGCTGCTGTTTGGCACGCAGCATCAGAGTTTTGACATTTTGATTGTAAGGTTGTACAACCCCGAAAAACCTCGGAAAACCTGCAAAAACCTCGCAACCTCACAACGTCAAAACCCTATGTCCCGAATCCACAACCTTGACCGTTCGAGCCCCCGTTGGGGCATTATTTCCCCTTTTTCTCACAAATCCCTTTGGGGACTAGATGCATTGCACTTCTTAAAAAGTTGGCAGACACCCCTTTCACAACTTTGGGGACATTCTTTTGCTTGTTTTGTGGTTATGTTGAGGTTGTGAGGTTGTCGGCTAATCCGGCAACCTGAAAACCCCGAAAAACCCGCAATCAAAATGTCGAAAGGCTGATGTCAGGTCGATATCTCATGTGGACACGAGATGCCTATGATGAACTAGGTCCTTGAATAGGTTTTCAAGGTCGTAGAAGAAGAAATAATATCAATCTTCCAGACGGCCAAGTTCTGTGGCTAGCGTGCAGGGCCGGTTTACAATTGTTTCACTTCCTTGTTATTTACTCACATTTGGCATTTCGGAAAGAATAATGACATTCCCCACAGTCACTGCACCAAACCACGGAGGCGTTTGACCTAGTAGGAAGCTGGGAAGCCCCTCCATCCACAGATTACAAAACATTGACCAATTGAGGCAATCTTTCATTTGAAATCATATGTCGAAGCCAACTGTTTTGCTTCGCGGTTTGACACTGGATTGAACAAACAGTGAAGGAAATAAACTCGCTGATCTCCTTTGTAGCATCTGCGGTCAACGCTGACACCATATCATAGAGAATCACGCTTAAAGAGGCGCAAAGACAGAGCCGTGCACGCCTTCTATCTATTGGTGCGCAGCTGTGAAGATTCGTGCATATTGAAGGGCAGGCGGAACATCTGTGCTTACGTAGGTAGCCGGAGAAGAATAAAAGGATCAAACAAAGGGAGACAAAATGCGCTGTGATAGAGGATATAGTGGGAGTGGGAGAGAGGAAGAGCGTCCTTTTTGAACGGATGTTCTTATAAGCGGCTGATCGGGGAAGTCGAAAATAGCGTAGTGGAGCATCCAGCTCTCTGGATTGAAGGCAATTTCTGATGAAGGCAAATCCCGAGAGCTAAATGGACTGCCGGCGTGAGGATGGGAAAAATGGACAAAAAATAACTGTAAGGAACAGCCTTGACACGACCGAGAGAACGGTAGAAGTAGAACGGAAAGAAGCGGTGGTGTGTGAAAAGGAAACAGGTGCATACTGATACGAGGTATCTATTTAATATACAAGGTACAAGAGCGCGGTGGGCTGCTTTGCGGGCCACCACTTCGGCTGAGAGATGAGCACCCGAATAAGCGCGCAATCGATAAGCGCCGGTTAATCGATGGGCGGAGTTCGAAATGGCTTCGGACGGACGTCGGACATGCGTAATTTTATAAAGAGAGTAATACTTCTCACTTCTCACCAACTTTGGTCAAGAGATTGCCTGGCTGTTAGCGAATGGGGTTTTGGATGTGCGGGGATACGCGCGGCGAGGCGCGGGTGGGGATCGGAACAGCCTGGAATGGGGCTGCTAGGGGAAGGTTTTTCTTCCAGTGTTGTTCCTAAGGGCTAAGGCCTTAACCGCTCTAAGGCTTAGAGGGGCCTTAGAGTAAGCCTTAGAAGTTTTGTGGGGATTTTGGGTACCCTTAGAGGCCTTAGAGCAGTACGCGGGCCGAAAACCTAGCTTGAGAAGGTACCGATCATGGATCAATTGATTGACATTTTGCCACATCTCCACTCCCGCAAATATGGCCAGCGACGGCGTGTGGACTTCTAATGTGCTGGGCCAGAAGTACTTTGAAAAAAGCTCGGTGCCACAGAATAGTAGCCACTGGAAGACCTACTGCAAAGCCTGTGTCCAGCACCATGCCAATTGCTTGAAGGAAGAGCGTCAAGCTGGCACGAATATCTGGGCTAGGTACAATTGAATCTGTTTACCTTCCCCGAGCACCAATTTCGAAGTAAGTAATTGAACTGTACCACTGTGCGCAAAGGCGTGGGAAATTTAGCCCTAAGGCCTTAAGCGGAGGCCTTAGCGGTAAGGCTTAGGCCTTACTAACCCTTAGAACTTTTCAAACCTGCTATTAAGGCCTTATGGAACATCACTGTTTTCTTCACCCGTTTGACGCTCATCTATATTGGACTTTGTACTACGGCGACAAACGACATTCCTTGTGTTTGGGATTCCGTCTGGCGGCATTTGGGCTGGACGGCAAACTGTAACACTGGCCTCAAGAGGGTGAACATCTCTACCTGCACTTTTTCTCAAATTAAGCCTGTCCGTCTGTCTGAAGCCTTTTTAATTTTTGCAGTCTCCGCCATAGGGCATTAAGGCATACCCTTATCTGTACGGGTATAAGCTTCGTACTTATGTTATGAAGGCGTAGCATATATTCTTTTGGGTACGATCACTACGTTATGTCACCGGTACATGTCCGAGCATATTACACCTATCTGAATACGCCGTATACGTGTTTACGCCCCAGATTTTTCTGTTGATTTAATAGCTCTTTCTCGACACCATCGCTCGCTCCTAATGCCATGCACCCCTGCATATGGTCCATGAACCGGTCCACGGACCCATCTCCCAGCGGAGAGTGGAGCCAATCATCGGTGTTCTTCCTAGTGGCTGGCAAGCGGCCGAAACAATCCGACGCTGTGGGTTTCTCTTGGTAACCAGCTGACCGCTTTCCTCACCCTCTCCGAGTCAGGGTCCTGAGGCTCAGCTACTCCTCAAGTGTGGTCTTCGTTCTTCGAAGTCCAATTTCATGGGAATCGCTAGATCTTAATGGACAGTGGGCGATGGAGATCGTTTCCTATCACTTAACAAGTGGTCGCCGGCGACCACTTGCTGGATGTAACTAAAATAAGAATGTTGATCCGAGCTCAGAATGACAGATTAAAAGCGGAGTTTAAAAAGCTTCGGACAGCCAGACAGGCTTAATTTTATAAATAGGGAGAAGACTATGACGTCCCAATGTGTCCACATGCTCAGTTCGACATTCGTCACCATTGAGTCAGAAGACTAAACAGTACAACATCGCATGTTACTAGTTCTTCGCGCAAGGGTTTTTTTTGGCGACCTGGGAGTCCGATGAGCAAATACATATAAGTAAGCAATGCCTTGTCGGTGTCCGGCTCACTCTGGGCAAAAGGCGCGATTCTGCAGAGTCCAGTCCGAGAGCCGACCACTATGCAGCTCTTCCAATTCTTCTCCTACATCTCCCTTCTCACTCTCCCCGTCTCTGCCCAATCCTCCACCCAACCAACAGTCAAAACCCTCAACGGGACTTACGCCGGCACCTTCCTCCCTACCTTCAACCAAGACTTCTTCGGTGGAATCCCCTACGCCCAACCTTCTCGTCGTTTCGTCCCCGCTCAATCCCTTAATGAACGATTCAGCGAAGTGAAACAGGCGTTGAATTACTCGGTGGGGTGTGTAGGTATCGGCGCGGAAGATATTGGTTATGTGCAGGGGGAGGATTGCTTGACGGTTAATGTCATTAGACCAACGGGTGTGAAGCCGGGGCAGGGGTTGCCAGTGTTGGTTTGGATTCATGGTAGGTTGTTTCTCTTTACTGCTGTAGGAATAAGCTAAGAGACGCTGACATTGGCCTGTAGGTGGTGCATACGTCATGGGATCGTCGGACAATATCCGATATAATGGAAGTTTCAATGTTCAGCGGTCCGTCAACATGAGCAAGCCCATCGTAAGGCTTTCGTCTTCCCTTCGGAAATATTTATAATACTTTCCTAGATCTTCGCCTCCTTCAATTATCGTCTTACAGCCTATGGCTTCCCTGTTGGCGACGAACCCAGAAAAGCTGGTCTACTCAATTTAGGATTGAAGGACCAGCGCCTCGCTCTCCATTGGATCAATGAAAATATCGCAGCATTTGGAGGCGACCCGTCGAAAGTGACGATCCAGGGTGAGAGGTATGGCAAGTCCAAGTTGATTACTTTATTATGTACTGATGTCACTTGCTTTAGTGCCGGCGGAAGTTCCGTATTCCAACACATGCTTGCTTTCGGTGGGAGGAATGATCATCTCTTCCGTGGTGGTGCATCCCTGTTATCCTCTTGTTTCCACTTGAATAATGTTAACTTCCCTCCAGTTATCTCCGAAAGCGGCTACTGGGCCCCCTTGATGGCCTCCAATCGCGCCGCCACATACAACGCAACATGGAACAGACTCCTCTCCATCACGAACTGCTCGGACATCGCATGTCTCCAAGCTCTCCCTCTTTCAACCTTCAACGCTTCAGTGGCGCGAGTTGGCTCAGGGGCCTTTAATCCAGTCGTTGATGGTGATTTCATTAAGGTGGATCCGGCAGGGCAGGTTAGTAATGGAGAGTTTGTGAAGGTTCCATTGATTGTTGGCGGCGAGTCGGCTTGTGCATTTTTTAATCCCGAGTACTCAATTACACGGAACAGCGAACTCAGACGAAGGGACTGCCTTCATGACTCGCGGCATTAATTTCGATTCAGATTTGGTCAATGCGATTCTGGCAAGGAATTCCAGTGTGTCTTTTCTTTCTATGCCAGTTTGCAGATTATATATTGGTTTCGCAGCAAACTACGCCTTCACGAGTGAAGCAGATGTTCAAGAAATCTTGCAACTCTACCCCGATGACCCTGCTCAAGGTGTTCATATTGGTACAGGAGACGGTATACTATCGACTGGTTTCCAGGACAAAAGAGTGAGCTCTGTTTCACTTTCAACTTGGGTCCAATTCCTCAGTGAGGTACTTACTCTACACAGAGCGGGGCCTTCTTCGGCGACGCAGTCATGGTTGGACCCCGACGTGCTTTTTCCCAGGCGAATGCCAAAGGGGCAGCTACATTCTCGTACAGGTTCAATCAACCACCTTATCATTTCCCGATAGATACTGGTGGTACGTCCTCTTACGTACCTTTCTCGAGGGTGTCTCTGATCACGTTTGCTGTTAGCTACGCATTTCTCTGAGGTTGCCTATGTGTTCAACGACCGAAATAACAACACAGCGTTACCCTCTAACCAGCCTCTTGGTCCTCGAGTCATCGACGCCGAACTCGCTCTGCTCATGAGTAGCATGTGGATTTGTACGTTCCCCATCTCCCCATCTTCTGGTCCATATCCCCTGCTTATGTTTTTTGAGCTTTCACGCACGACCAAACCCCCAACAACAATCTCATCCCCGGTGCACCCGTCTGGCCTTCGTATGGTCCGAGCGGTGGACAGCATATTGTGTTCCAGGGTTTTGGAAGTGGGAGTTCAGTTGAAAACGACAATTTTAGGGAGGCGGGGATTGCATTTATTAATCAAAGGACGGCGGAGGTTGCGAAGGCTTTGTGAGTACTTTCAGTTCGTAGGATGAGCAGAATTGTATTATCTACAAATTTTAAACATGACTACTGTCGGTGCCGTTCTAAGGAATACAAAAAACTTCTCTCCTTCAAAAAAACCACTCGAAGTACTAGTACTATCCGCCGCGGCCATTTTGAATGTCGTTTTTTGGTCAGCCTCTGCCCCTTCCATTTTTTTCCACCTCACCTCACTTCGCTCTGTTTATAAATTACGAGTGTCTTTCTGAAGCCTTTCAACTCTCTGGCTCTAATTATTATTACTCGTATATTAAGCAGATGCCTCGAATCACATTGTACCTGTTTGTCCCTTCCTAACTCACTCTTTTTTTCCCTCGGTCCCTGGATCCTATTGTTGTAGTCGCCTCGAGGTGTTTATTTTTTGAACATATCAGAGTTTAACTTTGGACGCCTCTAGTGGGCGGCGGGCGCTCCGCTACCTATGACGCGTCTATTTCATCAACTTCATCCACGCCGCGGCCAATGAGACGTCTGCCGAATCAATCATTTTTCGCTTTCCTTTCCGTCCCCCATCATGTCGCGGCCACCACTCTTCCTCTTGCCTCTTGCCTTCTGTTCCCAGGTTGGTTCTCATCTCAAACATCTCACTCCTCAACATCTCGCAAGTACTGAAGGTCTTTGAATGGCCAAACATAAGACCTCGATCAAAGGGAAGATCTAACAATTCTGCTTCAATAAACTTGCACACAATAATGCAAGTTCCGCAACATCTTCTCAATGTACGGGGCCAACTCAACACCAAGCACGCAATATTTCTGGTTAAATATTTATTCCCCCTGAGCGATGTTCTTCTTCATCAACAGCGTTCAACTTTTATGCCGGTATGCCGCGCAATATCATGTAACCTCAATCAAGCTCGATGAAAGGTTTCTGATCTGTGTTCGGCAACGTTCTGGTGTGAACCTTCATTTTAAACTCCCCTCACATATACGCGCACTGGCGAATCATCAGGGTCCTTTGTCTGCAGCACCACAGGTGCAACCCCCGCCTCATGCTTTATATCTGC
Source organism: Mycena olivaceomarginata (assembly GCA_029378375.1). Lineage (NCBI taxonomy): Eukaryota > Fungi > Basidiomycota > Agaricomycetes > Agaricales > Mycenaceae > Mycena > Mycena olivaceomarginata. The sequence continues at coordinate 71,279 of JARKIC010001205.1, forward strand.
CAGTCACAATAGCGAGTTCACAGTGACTTCTTTCCCTTTTTTTCAACCTTCTGATCATCTGTCAGTGTCACATGGCTGCGATATTTCAATGGAATACTGCGAAGTGTTCCAGGCAAGTCTTTTCATCATTTTCAATGTTCTCGGCCATGGTGACCTTTTACATACGACTCCCCTCTCTAAAGCGATGAGATTTCCGTGGACTGGATGCACCATCATGGTCATGATCGCTGCATATATGTATACCATTATAAGTACCACTTTCTATCAATGTTGAATGCCATGCTGTTCTCTTAGATCAGAGTACTGATTTTTTTGGTCCGCAACTTGGTCGACATAGAACCGTTTCAATCCTAAGCGAATTGATAATCAGCGGTTATGGGTAAGTATCACTCGGACCCGATTTGTTACTTATTCCTTGAGGCCTAACTGTCTTGACTCGGCCACTAATGGGACCTTGACACAGAAAAAAATTCGCATTTTTGCCCGGAGCACCGAGACTTACTACCAAGACCTAGGCAGAGCTCATTTTTTACTCAAATAGACCCATGCAAATGACAAAGATGAGGATCTTGTTGTGCCTAGGTTCTAGTACTGTACAATTTCATTCAATTCGGCACAGGTTGTGACCCGTGACCCAAAATATTGAATCAGCACTTTGGCAACCAACAACTTTTGGTATGACACCTCTAAAAATTCGGCATTCAAGACAAAAATTTTTGTTGCCTTTTTTGCACCTCCAACGGAGATTTGGTCCCAATGTCACACATTTTACATTTGACACTGGGCCCTGTGACCCGTGACCGAGACCAAAATTCATCGCGGTACAGGGGGTGCGTGACGTGTGACTGCCGAATTGAATGAAATTGTACGATACTTGTAGTTCTCACCTTCGTAAATGAATCCAATCCGGGTCCCAATATAGTGCGAGCAACGAGTGTCGAGGGAGAGGGAGAGGAGGAGCCAGCTTGCTGCCAAATGTGGCAGTCGTGTCACACAACTGCATCAAAGTCATTCTCGGAGCTCTGGTCCAGTGCAGTGTTCTGGATGTCGTTCGATGTGGCGTTGTCTCCTGTCCATGCAAGAATCTACACCATACTTCAGACAAATAAAACAGCCAAATAAAAATGTTGCACCTTGCGCTGAAGCCCAAAGCGCCTAAGCATATCGTCGAACTCAAGCGCGAGGACTTCACCCGTGTGTGACTGTACAAGTCGGTAAGAAATGGAAGAAACAAGGGATGGAGAATAGAGACACACCTCAGGGACTTCCGAAGATATCCAGAAGAAAGCCCAAGGGTTCACCCTTGTGCTGGAGATGAACAGTCCAGGCGACAAAGGCGCGATGGTTGGGAGAGGTCCATGCATCTGTTGCAAAGCTGAGGCGCCCATCGTATTCCTGAAACCACTTTTCCTCAATTAATATTCAGCAGAGCGAATAAAAAGCCATTACCGCAAGAAGTTTCTTGACGCGATCAGCTGAGTGCTCATATACGGCTTTGAGATCACGGGCGACAGTGCTGCAGCTCGGGACCGTAAGCTCAGGCCAACCAGCGGTAAGGAGGTCTTCAAGCTGGCGATCTTGAACAATTTTGAGCGGCCGATTTGACTCTGTGATCCAACGAACGAGACGCGCGCTAAGGAGGAATAATTAGGGATTGATGGAACAGAAACGATAGAAAACACACCGAAACTCCGGCTTGGTGTGGGTATGATGACTGACATTGACGGGGGCGTTGTCCAGACCGAGCGAATGCCGCAAAAATGCTGCCATTGCGAGTGGCATCTGCGGCAACTCCTTTGAGACGAGCCTCAACGACGTCGGAACCCCAGCAGTGTTTAGCGTGTTTCTTGAGGTTGCTGGTGGACGAACAATCACTGTGAGGGTCCCCATTGACCTTCTTCTGGTAGCGCTTGACACCGAAGAAATCTAGGCAGAGTTAGAATACAAAATAGCGGCAGGAGCATGGAGAACACACCAGACTTGCTCTTGCATCTGCCAGGAGCGTTGCATTTGAATGCCTGGTACTTTCGACCATCGTGGGAGTCGGTTACGGTCTCGACATTGTCTCTAAAGAAGGTGTAGATGGGGGATGTCCATTTATGCTTGTCGTCTGAGCTCCGTACTCTGTTATTTAAAAAAAGCGAATGATAAATGAATCAACGCACCGGTATCACTCTCTGCAACCTTCTCCGATTCGATCGATGCTATGCTCCTTGACTTGCGACTACGACCTATGAAAAATTGTTAGTAGCGACAAGGAAGTGGAGGAAGAAGACTGACCACTGGAGATGGAATGAATGACGTGGCTGACTTCTTGAGTTTCCTAGCGGTCTTGGAGACTGCGCTTGCAGAGTGGGAGACGACAGAGGAGGGTGCCATGTCTCTAGAGTAGAATACGGGTGCGACTTTATACTGTGGACGGTCACAAATTTCAATTAGGTATCCACTTTTTTTTCCAGCAGGGGTTGATGCAACAAATTTCACCGGACGGAGAGGGGTGATGGAACAAACAGAGGGGCTCGTCAGAGAAGTCAACTAATAGCGGAATGATAGCACTAAAGGAATCCAAAGAAGTGTGGTGAACATGTTGCTCTTGGCTCTTGCCATAATCCATAGAGCCCAGGGGAGGGAGAAGTTGGTGACAGTGCAGGCGAACAAGAGCTACATACCGATGGATCTTCACAGCAAACAGAGGGGTATCTGCCAAATACATTGGAAATATGTTGATTTGAATTATGGAAATTACATTAGCTGGCAACGAGTCATTCCCAGGGACAAAGCCCAAACGAACGTACTTGAAATAGACTTCAAGTAGGTTATAGAAAACACAGCCAGTTGGGGGAGGGGGAGGACGGTGCTGGTGGCGGGAAGGAAGAAAGTATGTTGTGTGTGTCAGTGGACGTCTTTGATCGACAGCGGCGATCAAGCGTGGATCTCGGCTAATTTATAGGTGCTCACTTATTCCGGGCCTGTGAATACCCATAGTACCGCGGGTCGGGTACGCGGTATCTCCGGGTTGACATATGGCTCAACCCGGGACCCGTACCCGGCGCACCCATACCCGGGACCCCGCCGGGTTGACCCGTACCCGTGACCATCCTTACTACTAAGTCTTGTTGCTCATTGTAGAGACTGGTTATACTCAAAACTGCAAGACAAAAAACGGGTGCGAAAGAGAGCATGTAAAAGTCTACTATGAGACCCTGCATATCAGACCTAATACTGTAGTATTTCGCTCAATTCGTGCCACCTGTGACTTGTGACACCAAAAACCGACCTTCAATATTCGTGGATTGGCCTTCAGGAGTGTGACACAAGAAAAAAAATTGTGTTCCCATGGGGAATAATCGGACTCACAACACGGAGGATGTTGACCCTGAAATCGTGGCTGAGGACGAGCCTGGGCAGAGCAAGCACAAGCACCAGCCCAACACAAAATATGCTGCTGCTGATTTTTGGAGGCACGCGAATGACCAGGAAGAGGATCTGGATGAACCTGTAACTTGGGTGGTACTTACCTTACTTACTTCCCTGAATCCATCCAATCACGACAAATAAGTGGGCGAGGGAGACGAATTTGCTCCTGTTGTGGCTGTTGATTGAAGCTGTGTGAGCACTATGAGCACTATGAAGTTTCCGCCCCAGTTATGACGTGGATAGAGGTCAAGCAAAATCTACTCTGCCTCCATTTCTGTCATTACAGGGGCCACAAAGGTACCTGGCTCGGCCTGCAGTGTGGGCGGATTGGGCGGAGAAACAGATTCGCTCCCGATCACGTCAAAAATGTCAATCGTGAGGGTGCCGCGGCAAATCCAATGCCAAGGTGTGGCAGAGGAGAAATTTTGAATTTTTCACCTTTTTCTGGGGCTTTTTGTGACTTCTTTTGCAAGTTTGTGGTCGGTCTCGGTGACCTGTGACACCCCCGAAAATATTCGTGGATTTCGGGGCCTGTGACGCGTGACCCACGAATTGAGCGAAATACTACAGTAGGGGACTTCAAGAGCATGCTTTTGAGCTTTTTACGCACACTTTTTCGCTCTTTTGTAATGTTCCGAATGATTGACGTGAACTTCAGCATCATTCAACAAACAATGCTGTGATGTGACTGCATAATTGTTCTAACCACCTACTATTCCACCCCACCGTCCCGGACAAACCCAGAACTCGGACACACAAACATTTCTCATCCAATACTGGACCATTTCGTGACTTTCATGGCTTGAATTAAACATTATGAGGTGATCTAAAGGTACCGGGTGCAAAAACCCTGCAATCTTGTATCCTTGAGATATATATCGCCAGGAAAACTTGACGACTCCTGTTATTTTCGCTCATCTCCTGTATTTTGAGGCTCAGCACCATCTCCTTAGGGTCATAGTATTCCATGAACACATCTACAGAGTACTTTTACATCACAAGAGTGTCTATATAAAAATTTGGAGCCATAGTTGTCTTGTAGCCTTCAGAATGGACCGAAAGATCACCTGATAATACCACAAATTGCCTCTAACTAGAGGGTACCTTTCCCCCAAAGGTGCTACAGAAATGCCATGGCGGCCACCCAACAGGTGGCCAGGGAGAAAAATGGGATTTTGGCCACCTGTGCCACTGATTTTGAAGGGTTTTGGCAGGGGGTCAGTAAAGCATGATTTTGTGACAAAATAGTGCCATAGCTGCCACCAAATCTTTAGACCCGGATCAGTTCCAAAAATGTGACCCAATTAGTGCCATGCGTGCCACAGGTCAATTTTAGCAGGATCAGTAAATTTATGACCGGGTTAAATAGCAACCTGTGCCACGGGTCAGTTTTAGCAGGATCAGTAAATTTTGTGACTGGGTTAAGTAGCCATGTATGCCATGGGTCAATTTTAGCAGGATCAGTAAATTTGTGACTGGGTTAAATAGCCACCTGTGCCATGGGTCGGTTTCAGCAGGATCAGTAAATTTTGGGACCGGCTTGATTAGCCATGCATGCCATGGGTCAATTTTTGCAGGATCAGTAAATTTGTGACCGAGTTAGATAGCCACCTGTGCCACAGGTCGGTTTCAGCAGGATCAGTAAATTTTGTGGCAGGTTTGATCAGCTATGTGTGCCACAGGGTTGATTTTTGCCAGAATCAAGAAATTGGGGACTGGGTTGAATAGCCATCGGTGCCATCGGTCACATAAAAAGGGACTTGGTAATTTTGGAAGGGACATAGTAAAGACTCTGCCTGTCTGCCATCTCTACCGGCTATCTGCCTCTTCCCCCTGTTTGTCCAAGGTTAGCAATGCAACTCCCTCCATCACCTCGCTGAGTTCCTCTCCCCAGGCTGCCATGGGTCAATTTTTGATAGGATCAGTGAATTGGGGGCCAAGTGAGGTAGCCATTTGTGCTGCAGGTGGATTATCAGACAACTTGTGGTCAGGTGATTTAGCCATTGGTGTCACTGATCACTTGAAAAGCAACCTTGAAGAGCATCTTGTAATTTTCGGAGACATTGCCACCAGTGCCTCGGGGTTTGAATCAGCCATTGATGCCACCAATCACTTCCAAAAAACTTGTAATTTTGCAAGTGACATTGCTACCAGTGCCACAGATTACTTATTATCACTAAACAGAGGGAACGAAAGCAGCATTTATTTCTTGGATGTGAGTATGTAAAATAAAATAAAAACAACAATCCCAAGCAGATGTCGTAGTATGTGGATCAACAAAAAGATGTCAGTGGCCAGAAGGAGGAGGCAGCAAGTAGTAAAAGAAGGTGGAGCAGAGATTGGCGACTAGGAACTATCTTCATCATTGTAGTCGTCCTCGTCAATTTGTTTAGCAGACTTCAGCTGGCATTTCCTCTTCACCTTGGGCTTGATCTTACCCGATGTGATATCAGCTGCGATGCTTGCCTCCATCCTCTGCTTCACCTCTGCAGTAGCAGCCTTGAGATCCTCACCCTCGTTTCCTGCATGTGTTCCCAGCTGTAGGTTGCCAGTGCCACCATTGCCATTCCAGACACCCCCAACTTCATGCAAGGCATCCATGACCCAGCTGTGGAGGCCATGGAAATTGCATGGGCTCAGGCTTCACTCTCCGACTCTCATCTTTACCATCAGCATGGCAACTGGGCCTCACTCACCACAGGAGGCACCCGCGTGACTGGTTGCAACGAGCCTGGTGACTTTGTTAACAGGATTATCAACACTGCCATCATTATCTCCCTGGTTAGCAACACCGCCTTCATTAACCTCGCAGAATTTGCCTCGGGTGCATTCCTCCTCCTCCTCCTTAAGCCCATGCCCATCCTCTCTATTCAGGCCTTTTCTCCATCTGGGCCCCGCACCTCTTCCAGTTTTATATCAACTACATGGGTGCTTTCTATCACAAGAACCCCAATATCCAATCAACAACACCTGTTCGGTGTGTACCTTCGACCTCAGCCCTTGTACCTGCGCCTTCGGGCACCGCAACTTTGCCAACCTCGGGTGGTGGGTAATTACTGCTCTCGGCACGTTTAACTATACAAAGGGTGGCAATCTCATTATTTTGGACTGCAAACTCATCTTGGAGTTCCCACTGGGGTGCACAATTCTCCGAGTGTGGCCATCTTCCACTCAAACACCTGGATTGCCGAGCACGAGACACGGTATTCATTCACCCAATACACCATGGGAGCTTCTGATGGGTCGAGTGTGGATTTCGATCTAAGAAGGACTATCTTGCTACACTGATGGCAGGCGGGGGCTGCTTTGTTCTCTACTTTGGATGAGCTGAAGGCTGGCTGGGTGTAGATTTACTTGTTTGCCACCAATGCCATGTATCTTTACCACATTGAGGTCACAAATTTTGTGATGAATGGCATGAATGCCACCGAAAAATGTGATGAACTTGATCTTGCCACCCATGCCACCACCGGACTGGCCATCAAAAGTCGTGATCACCAACCCTAGACACACAACAACTCGATAACGGGTCTTCCTCAAGCCATAATTTACAAATTGAAGTTTTAACACATATGTGGGTCTAGGAATATTTGTGGCATTACTTCTAATTTCTGCATCGAGATTTGTGATTGTACATGAAACGGTCCAAAATGTGCCATATCTGCATATAGGTATCCCCGCTTCTCTTCTCTTACCACGACACACTTTTTTCCAACTTCCACAAATATGAAAGATTCTCACATGTTGGTCCTTCCTTGGTCCCCTGCACACGTTTGAGCCTCTTATTGATCTTTTTAGCCCTTCAGAACACCTGAATGTCCCAAAAATGCCACCTGTGCCATCAGGTACCCCTGCTACTAGATGTCTTGCTTGTGCAAGATATTGTGAAAAGTGAGTTTGGTACACCTTAATCTTCAATACCTGACCAAATCTTCGTAAAGAAAAGGAAGAATTGCTGGAGAAATCTTGTATTAAGATGAAAGAGTATTTGGCCGTCTTGTTGCTTTGTTACATTGCTCATATGAACCCTAGATATCACCAGAGGATCAAGGATGACCCAGTTCATGCCCAAGAGTACCAAGAACATAAAAAGACTGGGAATGATGTCTACCAGAAAAAGTAATGTGGTGTGACAATTTATTGACATGAACTAACACATGTGCTGCAGAAACAGGAGGTTCCTGGCTCACAAAAAAAGGGAAAAAAGGCTCAAGAACAATACCCAGAAGCTAGGTCGTGACAAGGCTTGTGCAAAGGCTTGTGAGAGGGAGCAGAGGAGAGAGCAGGGGAGGTATTATGAGCTGGAATGGGCAATCTTACAGGCAGGATCCAGGAACAGAAGGCCTATCTCAACACCATCTGAAGGAGCCACAGGAGGAAACAGACCAGATGGAGTAATACAAGCTGCTGGTTAATCTAGCTGATTGAAAGTGGGTCTTAATGGATTCAATAAGACTGAGTAGCTCTAACTGCCTTTGTGCCATGTTCATCAGGGAGAAGTTTGACAAAGGCTTTGGAGAGGGCTCAACAGTGAATGGTAACACAAGGAGCCATGCACATGAGAATTACAACAAGGTGGTTGAGGCAGTTCAGGCCACTGAGTGTCACCTGTCTATCGAGGTGTGATGGACATCAGAGGATAAGGAGTGGACCGACACCACTGAGCTGGTAGTCAACTGCCGGTATAGATGGGTGGTAAACTCTCTAGACGCATTGGTGGTGAAAAGACTTCTAGAACTGACAAAGGTAAACCAATCAGGGCTAGGTATGTGGTCCAATCTGTTGAGGGGCAGTGCTGATAGACCTTTCAGGATACAAAGTGCGAAAACATATTGCCAAGGCCCTCCAGGTTCGATCCAAAGCAATCCAGAGTGCCCTCCAGCACTACAATTCGGCTGCATTGGCCTTGGACCCTCCAAGGCAACACTTGTCGTGGGAGGAAGTCATTGACTACGCATTTCTTGCAGACTTTGACATTCTTCGGGACCCCACTGGCAACACCACAATTAGGGCATGGGCAGATCCAGCTGCTCGCCAGGTTCTGGACAGCTACCACAAACTCAAGCGAGCAAAGGAGGAGATTCAGCAACTCAACATCGAAATCCGATGTGTTGCGACCTATATGGAGGATGAGAGGGAGTTTTTGCTGGCAAAGGAGGCTGAGATTCTGCCAGAAGACCCTACCCTCGCATTTTCCATTGGAAAATACCGCTGGCAATGTGGATGATATGACGAGATTCATATGAAGCACTTCTATGCTATCCGCCAGAAACTTGGAAGCCGCTTTACTGCCGACCTGATGCCTGGGGAGCGGGCTGGCCCCACCTCTGCCTCACCTTCCCCTGAGACTGATGTGATACCAACCGTCTCCTGGGAGTCGCATCCTGCCTTGACAGCATCTGTGTCAGGTGCCATGGATGTTGACATGGACCTTGCAAGTGACAATGAGGGTTCTGAAAACGGTTGGCTTGATGGAGATGGTTCCAGTGACGACGATGAGAGTGAGGATGCCCAGAGAGAGGAACTCAGGGAGGTGATGGAGGGAGTTGCATTGCTAGCCTTGGACAAACAGGGGGGATAGGTAGATAGCTGGCAGAGATGGCAGACCAGCAGAGTCTTTACTATGTCCCTTTCAAAATTACCAAATCCCTTTTCATGTCACCGGTGGCACCGATGGCTATTCAGCCTGGTCCCCAATTTCCTGATTCTGTCAAAAATTGACCCGTGGCACGCATGGCTAATCAAACCTGCCACGAAATTTACTGATCCTGCTGAAACCGACCCATGGCACAGATGGCTATTTAACCCGGTCACAAATTTACTGATCCTGCAAAAATTGACCTGTGGCATGCATGGCTAATCAAGCCGGTCCCAAAATTTACTGATCCTGCTGAAACCGACCCATGGCACAGGTGGCTATTTAACCTAGTCACAAATTTACTGACCCTGCTAAAATCGACCCGTGGCACACGTGGCTAATCAACCTGGTCACAAATTTACTGATCCTGCTAAAATTGACCCGTGGTATACGTGGCTATTTAACCCGGTCACAAAATTTACTGATCCTGCTAAAACCGACCCGTGGCACAGGTGGCTATTTAACCCGGTCATAAATTTACTGATCCTGCTGAAATTGACCTGTGGCACGCATGGCACTAATTGGGTCACATTTTTGGAACTGATCCGGGTCTAAAGATTTGGTGGCAGCTATGGCACTATTTTGTCACAAAATCATGCTTTACTGACCCCCTGCCAAAACCCTTCAAAATCAGTGGCACAGGTGGCCAAAATCCCATTTTTCTCCCTGGCCACCTGTTGGGTGGCCGCCATGGCATTTCTGTGGCACACACAGTTTCCCTATAACTAGAGGGTACCTTTGGGGGGGGGGGGGGGGGGAAGGTACCCTCTAGTTAGAGGTGATTTGTGGTATTATCAGGTGCGAAAGATCACCAAATTGATCTACAACTGCAAAAAAATGATGGCAAGAAATTTCATGCTGCCTGTTGACCACTCTGTGGTTGCTTTGACCTCCTCTTCATGCATATGATATTACCTATTTAGGTGCTCCACCCCATGAAGTTTGAAGCCGCCACGACAAGAAGGTGATTATATACAAGGCCGGTGATCAGAATTTGACATGTTACCTAGAACTCGGATACCTGACCACCTCCGAAAAAAACGACGCTGTTTGCTCAATTCTTACTCGTTACTCATGAAGTAAGATGTGAGACTGGAGTAAAAGACAAATTTCTGATGATCTATCTACTCAGCTTGGGCCCAGGACCACTATATCAAATGATATGCATCAGTTTTTCTCAGGTGTCCGAGATCTAGGGGGGGGGATAGTATATTTTTTTGAGTCCCACTGTGACACGACGCGCAGCGATGCAAGAACACTCCTCACTCCATCTACCTCCCATCAATGAGCAGTCAACAGCCACGCTGATCTCCCCAAAAGCACAAGAACCGGTAAGAAGAAGGCTGCCAAGCAGGCAGAGCCTGCTCTTCTGACAATCAAGTGGGGGGGCAGATGATGGGGCATTGATGTGGGCCCTGTTGGAGGTCAAGGAGAACTGTCTTGTTCTCTTCGGGAAAGACAGCAAAGACGAGGTGCGTGTCAATCAGTCTTCCATTTCGATCCCCAACTGACCGAGACTTCCAGAACACGTCCGGAGATAGCAAATAGCTGTCTACAAATGTATCGGCGGCGTAATTCTCCCTGACCTCTTCGCTACAAGTCTGAATGCTCTTGCAAAGTGGGTAAAGGGCAAGGCCGAAAGGTAAGTCTCTGGGAATAATGTGTTGGTGTCACACAGTGTTCTTTGCCGAATGATGCCGAAGCTCATGTCAATCACTAGGAACATTACGAAAGAGCAAAAAAGCATAAAAAGTGTAAAAAGCGCAAAAGCGCGCTCTTACTTTGAAGTCCCCTAATTAAAGCAGGAAAGGGGAGCAAAGGGGAATCAAAAGGCAGTGAACAAGGGCGCAAAGCGGGAACCGTGAAAGGTCCTACTGAATTTGAACCGGATGCATCAGACTTTTGACATTTTGATTGTGAGGTTGTACAACCCCGAAAAACCTCGCAACCTCACAACGTCAAAACCCTATGTCCCGAATCCACAACCTTGACCGTTTGAGCCCCCGTTGAGGTATTATTTCCCCTTTTCTCACAAATCCCTTTGCGGACCAGGTGCATTGCACTTCTTAAAAAGTTGGCAGACACCCCTTTCACGACTTTGGAGACATTTTTTTGCTTCTTTTGCGGTTATGTTGAGGTTGTGAGGTTGTCGGCTAATCCGGCAACATGAAAACCCCCGAAAAACCCGCAATCAAAATGTCAAAAGGCTGACAAGATATGCCTGCGCTCCGCTCCGGCGCTGGGAATTGAACGGCAGTTCGTGGCCGCAGCTCAATAATTGTTCCCCGCCTACGCCGTGGTGAGAAATTTTGAGTACTGTAGCACCCACGGGACATGTGCCCTTATATGGTTCCGATTGGGCAAGACTCGCAGTCCGCAGCTGTTGATAATGGTGGAAACCTCGGGCACGCTGGGAGTGAGAGCAAAAGAAGCTGATGCCGGAGATATTTCGGATTCACAGCTGGGCACAGGAATGCGCCGCGATGAGAGCGGGTGACAGTGGAAGAGAAGAAACAGAATGGAGATGCACCATAAGCAGATAGGGCAAACATATGTACACAAAACCTCGTCATCACCCTCTTTTTAAAATTACGGGTGTCCGAAGCCTTTTTAAACTCCGTCATCAGCTCTAACCTTTTTCGTCGAGCTCTCTGTTTCCACTCATGCCGTGCCTGCCGCGGCCGTGTAAAATCTCATCATCACTCAACGTGTACAGCCTCGGCAAGTCCAGTAAAATGGGTCGCCTTGAATGCTCAGTCCCTGAGTTGAATTTATTTTGATTAGATTTTGAAGGCACAATCCATCTCTGTTACAATTCCAGTTCACACCAGAGGAAGGGGATGCGAGGCCGCGAAGCGGCCGAGCAGCCGCTTGTTTCGTTAAAGAAACGGTAGATAGATGTGGAGATCGGGCCGTTTCAGCCTCTGAGTGACAAACCACTGTGCACCGCCACACCCCGTGCTTTCTTTCCCGCCCATCCTGTTTCACAGCGGGGATTCCGGCTGAGTCAAAGCTTCGCCTTCTCGGCCGACGGTCGGGAACGTAAAGTCCCAAGGAACGAGCGAGAAGTCTGTCCGCGGAAGCTCCCTGTCAACCAAAAATCGTCAACCAAAAAAAGACAAACGGCCCAGGCTGAGTGAATTCCGGACACTTTCCGAAGGCTCTCGATCAAACGTTAAGTCCCGATGCAAGTCGATCCCGTCGTGCCGCTCAGTGATAGAAAATTCAAAAGGAAAGAGTTCCCGTCTCTAAAATTACCTGGTGCAATCATGATGTACCTTAGATCCCTTTGATGCACCCCGCCAACATATATACTTTCCTTCGTATGGGTAATCGGTGACGTTCATATCCTCGGTTCTTCTGTTGTAATCCCTTCATTTGCAGGCACAAAAGAGCACCACGGACCCAGCGTGCACGCGGTGTGAAGTGCATCCAAACATTTAACCCGACATATACCTATCAGCAGGCGGGCTTCAGCATTGTTTGCGAAGCACGATCGTTGTCAACGTCTTCTCAAGCATGGTCTTCTCCAAAAATTCCCCTCTGTGCCTGAGCGGCCCGACATATACCTATCAGCAGGCGGGCATCAGCATTATTTGCGAAGCACGATCGTTGTCAACATCTTCTCAAGCATGGTCTTCTCCGAAAATTCCCCTCTGTGCCTGAGTGGCCCTATCCTGGTGAATATCTGAGTAAATGGTGAGATACACCGCGAAGAGCATTCAACCGACCACGCACGGTGTGCGCCTTTATTCTGACCTTGGCTGCAAGACTTCCTACCCATCAAGTTCGCGAGGCGCCTCGAGCGCCAAACCATCCCCGGGCGACGTATTGCCTATCCTGACAGTTTTGATCACAACTGAAAATGGATCATTAGCTGCCGGGCATGAGAAGATATCAGCCAAGCTCCAGTTAAAGAACGTGGTGTGCCTGCCCGCTTGCCCGCTCCTGATGTCGGTTGGCGCTGCGCCATCTATGCTCACCACTCGATGAGCGCAGTCCAGATTCAGAAGGATTTGTCCGTGCTCATCTCGATTGAATTGACCTATTACTCATCGGTCAGCAGGAATTTAAGCGCTTACTTCAATCTTGTCTCTTTCTGTGAGTGCCCTCCGTATGTTATTACATATTGTCCTCATTCATGGAAGCGCTCCTCTTTTATGACTACTTCCTAGTCCTGGACTGGGAAATCTCACGATATTGGGGAACCCCTTTCACATGGCCGAACATTCTGTTTTTTGCGAATCGATATGGCACGCTCTTAGGAAATATTCCAGTGGTCATGGAATACTTCTGGAGTGAGAACAGCACCCCAGAAAAAATCAAGGTCAGTGTGGGGACTCGTTGCTCCAGGGCAATATGCTGAGTTATACCAGATGTACGATCTTCGGATCCTCGACAAGATCCAGTACTCATATTTCCCAGATGTCTCGGGATAGAATCATACCACCAGTACTTCATAATCGTGACCCAGCTAATTGTTGGAGGTACGTCTGTCTGACCATCATCATCCCCAATACCGATCCTCATTCTAATTACAGCGATGCTTATGCTACGAACATACGCCCTTTACGAACGGAGTAAACGTATATTGGCCCTTATGATTGCCTTCACCATTGGGGCTGTTAGTGTCGGTATTGTACGCGGCTTCCCCAGCCTTCAACGTCCCCCTCAAATATCTACAGTGGTCGGTCCTCTCAGGAAAAGCTGTCGACAAGAGCACCAATCTGCCCCTCTATTTTGGATGCAACTACCCGACCTCCAAGGCGCAGTGAGTTTCTACTCGCACTTAACGAGTTCAGCTGAACCAGGAATGTTGCAGAGGAGTCAGCCTCGCCACCGCTTGGGCTGGAGTTGCCGTTTTCGACTGCATGATTTTCCTCCTCACGCTATATAAAGTATTCACCCGACACCGCCCAAATGGCGGGGATCTCCTCACTGTATTACTACGCGATGGTACGCTCATCTAGACTTCTCCTTCTAGGCCTCCCTAACGCATGTCCTGTTTTGAGGCTCTGTATACTTTGGGTGCGCGATTTCATCCGTCGGTACTTATATTCAGGGCTAATGCTACCTAGCGTAATGGTCATATCAAATTCATCCAACATTCTGACGTTTATTGTGAGTCCCATGCGCCCCCAGGCTCCATACCCGTCTCAATGGTTCAAACCTCTCAGCTCGGCACCGTATGTTTTCCCGTTCTGTGTTTATTCCGCCGCCGATCTGCCATCGTGAAGCCCTACACAAAAGGAATAGCGACGACTTTCGTGAACGTGTGAGTCCATCTAGCGCGGCAGGTTCGTTTCGACTGATTCACAAATCGACAGCACATCTTCGATCATGATAACCCGCCTCATGCTCAATCTCCGCGATCCCGCGCTGGCGAACATGGCTGGGCGGCGAACGCAGAGCACAACTTTGTCGGGAAATGTCCGGTTCGCGCCCTATCTGGGGGCCACAGCCCCCGAACTGGATACAGATGCGGTGATGGGTGCGTGTGGCTTGTGGGCCATTCAGCTGAAGTTATCCTGACGGTACCTGTAGACATCGAGCTTAGGGATCGAAGGCCACCATTATCTCCCCCAGTCCCGCCGGGTACTGGCATTGAGATGGCGTAAAAAATTCAATGAAGACCTTATCCAGTGAACTTTCGAGGTGACGGGTGACATGCTGTGAACAAATGGTCGAAATGGTACAGTAACCCTTAACCCTTGAAGTAGATTTGGATTAGGACGAAATAAAGTGTGAGGTTTTGAGAATATCCACTCCGGAGTCCGAGCGCAGTGGGCTAAACGCGAAAAAAGCAAATTGAATGAGTCTTAGTACGGTAGGCGGGATGATCGAGGTTCAATATGACATTTGACATTAGCATTACGGTATTCGCCGAAAAGATATGCGCTTGGGAGCAACTTGGGAGCATGAGCTTTGCAAAGATGTCATATGTTAGCCAACAGGTTGCTGCCAGTCGACATATGTTACCTTCTTTACAGACAAGTACAGCCGTTTCAAAAATAGTATACGGGTTTTCATGGAATGTCAGCAAAATGAATGAGCACCACAGCATCAAAACCCGTATACTATTTTTGAAACGGCTGTATCGCTCACAGTGAAAGTTATGTCATTGGGCGAATTCTTTTGTTTGGGTTCGGCAGTAGAGGTGCGATCAGATGCATCATACCGTTATTGCCGATTAGATGGTGCGCGTTTGGTGCTCGTTTTCTGCCGCCGAATTCACTCAATGATTTTTCGTTGCCATACTCATCCAGCTTCTTGAATTTCAACTAGATCCAATTCAGGTTCATACCAGAACGTTGAACATACCATTGCCAAGATTGATGCCGCCTCCAACGGCAATCTCGGAGTTTGCATTTGACAGCATTACCGATCGGTTGCCGTCGGCCGGCGACCATTTGTGACGGACAAACAATTAAAAACAAAGGTTCGGAACTGCTAGCGCATTCAATATTGGGTCCAGTTGACATTTTGACGATTGATGAGCAGTACAAGATTGATTGGGAGACATGGTCACTGAAACCAACATCCACGATTACACTAAAGATATATGCTATTTAGAGTTACTTTGTCTTGCCAAGCGAAATTTCTCGTATGACAGCCTCTACTTAGGACTAGTCACTATCTCGTAGGTGGCTGTTCACCGTCAGGCTCAACACGCCCTGTGGCGGATCAGTGCATATCCAGTCGGAGCTCGCTGTGTCATTGGCACAAATTTCTTGGCACATTCTGTGGCGTTCTTAGATGACCTCCTTGCTTTGCATCATACCCGTACCGTGGAGATGACTTGTCTAATCATCGGCAAGCTTGCTTAACATGAAACAATCCACAGCTCCATGGTTGAAATCACGCCAATCGTTGAACTCATGTCACTTTTCGGGTTTGTGTGACGGCCTCTCGGTGTTCAACTACGCTAATTACGAACCTTCCGACAGCCACAGACATTCGTCAATACACAGTTCGGTGATACATATATGCTCTACATTCAATTTCAAGATCTGCTGGGCCTTGCGACATCGACCATCTGTTTGTCAGAAGTACCCCGTGTTCTGATCTATATCAGCTTCGCAAGAACTCGGCGTCTTGTCTGGCAATTCTTGCCCTCCTAGGGTAAGTGTGGGTTCTTTGACGACGGGTGTTGGCCTTCGGAACTGTCGTTTCCGTAGCCATTCAGACTCGGTTATCCGATAGACGGCGCTCCAGTTCCTCTGTCATCTCTTCGGAACATGTGGTTGGTGACTGTACAACCATCCGGATCCTTGTTGACATTTTGGATTCGTCGAACCTTAAAAACTTTTTTCGTGGTGTATGTCAAGAGACCCGCCGATGCAATATCGGACAAGCCATTTTCGACCGTGAATGCTGTTCTACGCTGGTTTCAATTTCAGAGTGAGGAAAGCTCAATAGCAGGGAAACTTCCGTTCTGATTCAGCTACCCCAGGTACATGATTTCTTTCGACCGGCCAGAAGTCCTATATATCCTTGTGGATATCAGTGCAACCGCACTTGGAGCTCAAAGACTCATCAAATTTGATATTCTTAACGTCTTAACGGGCTTGTTACGATCCTCCGCCCCTACTATCCTGGAACCTTCTTATCGAATAATCGGAAATATGTCCAGGTTCAAGAACCTGCACGATGTGCTCCTCGAATCGGGACTCCGGGCATTACTCATTTCCAGTGGTTTGAGGTACCCATAGTTTTCCCCTTTGTTTCCCATCTCTGATGAGATAAGTAAACACTACAGGTATTCCAACTGCAACGTTAGAGCGGCTGCCAGATATCCTTTCAGGGGCCTGACAGATACGGCGCACAAGCTAATGACTGGGAAATAATCCAAGGCTTGCCAATGCGATCATTACGAGATACATCCTAATCGGATGCCGTTGAAACATTATTGAAACCTCAGATGCTTGCTGAATACATGGTGTACGCCCCTCATCTTGATTTTCTGTTGGCTGATCGGTTGTTGAACTCCTTAGCTCCTCTGCGCAAGTGTCAGTACGTTTCGTGTCCTGTTTATGGAAACACTTGTTAGTGTGCTGTAATCCGCTGTGCTGTGCCGAGGCAGGGACTTTTTCTAAATCGCGGAGCTTTAAGGTTCCAGAGATAGTTCTATTCATTGTTGCCAGGTCGGCATAGGCAAGAATCTAACCATGTTAGGCGCCTCTACGTATACAGCTATGGTACTCAAATTTACCGATGATGCGACGGCTGACGGTTGTCACCGTGCTGAGACCCTCTGTGGTCAGACCGACTATCCGGTTTGAGCTCGATCTACGTCCCCAGTAGGCCAAGGTAGGCCAAGGACCTCCTCAGCCTACCTTGGCCTACTGGAGACTCGACCGTTTCCTACAACTTCGAGTACGGGTTAGTCCAACGTAAACCGAGGTCGTCAGACTGTGAGTACGCGGGGTCTCAACGTAGTGTGTTGTATTTTTTTGCTCCTTTGCGCAAACTTCAGTACGTTTCTCGTCCTGTTTATGGATAAACACTTAATAGTGGGGGACATGCAGTGCGCTGCGCCAGGCACGGAACTTTGTTTCAAGTTGCAGAGCTCCTGGGTTCTAGAGATAGTTCAATTCACTCTTGAGGGCTCGGCATAAGGAAGGACTGAATCTAACAAGGTTAGGCCCATCTCCGTAACAAGTAAAGCAGTCAACGATCAAACAGCCACTGATCGGCTGTTGCAGTCCTTTGCTCGTTTGATCAAGCTTCAGTACGTTCTGCGTTCTGTTTATGGATAAACATTTATTAGGGTGCTGACATGCAGTGCGCTGTGGCGC
Organism: Mycena olivaceomarginata; assembly: GCA_029378375.1. Taxonomy (NCBI): domain Eukaryota; kingdom Fungi; phylum Basidiomycota; class Agaricomycetes; order Agaricales; family Mycenaceae; genus Mycena; species Mycena olivaceomarginata. Next base: position 89,132 of record JARKIC010001205.1, read on the forward strand.
GGCCCGGGGCTTTGCAATTACGGGGCTCCTAGGCTACAAAGATAGTTCAATTCACTCTTACCAAGAGATAGTAGGCAAGAATTTAACAAGGTTAGATGAGGCTATCGTAAAGTGAGTATAAAATGCCCGACAAATACTGTTCCTCTTCACCCACCCATCCTCCTACAGTCTTCCTCAGTCAGACACACCTTCTATACACAACATGCGTGTGCTCTACTTCTTCATCGGAATCTATGTTGGGCTGCCCGCTCTCGCGGCACCTGTCGCTCAACCTGAGGTCGTGCCCGTCGAAACCCCTGTGTATGCGGTTCACGTCCTACCTCCACGTCGAATCTGATTATCGTCATGCCATCATAGGAAAAGTGGAAATGGAAGCATAATCCCCTACGGGAAGAGGCAAACGCCAGCTGAAACCCCTGTGTATGCAGTTCACGTCCTACCTCCACGTCGAATCTGATTATCGTCATGCCATCATAGGAAAAGCGGAAATGGGAGCATAATCCCCTACGGGAAGAGGCAAACACCAGCTGAGGACCCTGTGTATGCGGTTCACATCCTACCTCCACGTCGAATCTGATTATCGTCATGCCATCATAGGAAAAGCGGAAATGGAAGCATAATCCCCTACGGGAAGAGGCAAACACCAGCTGAGGACCCTGTGTATGCGGTTCACGTCCTACCTCCAAGTCGAATCTGATTATTGTCATGCCATCGTAGGAAAAGCGGAAATGGAGGCATAGTCCCCTATGGGAAGAGGCAAACACCGGCTGAAGACCCTGTGTATGCAGTTCACGTTCTGCCTCCACGTCGAACCTGACCTGACCATGATTATTGTCATGCTGTCGTAGGACGAGCCCAGGTGGAGGCATAGTCCCCTACGGAAAGAGGCAAACACCGGCTGAAGACCCTGTGTATGCAGTTCACGTTCTGCCTCCAAATCTAAACCTGATTATCGTCATGCTGTTACAGGACAAGCCCAAATGGAGGAATAATCCCCTACTGAACGTACTCGACCACCATGGGGCTGGGAAATGGGGAATGTTGCCGTATCGTGAGGGAGAAGTTTGAGACCTCCGGCGTAGTCTGTCTGTGTAATGAGTATTGATTGTGTCCTATTCATAAAAAAACGCTGCTGCAGCAGATGCGGAACAGTCCGCAACCAAGCCTTCCAAATTTCTAGTGCAGACACCCCGTCGGTCGTAATTTACGCGGTCACGCAGCTTGTTTACAGTTCACGTGGTGGCAGTGCCGTGTTGTTGTCCTCTTCCGCCACCTCTCGAAGACGCGTTTGCCCGATGGCGCGCACGACGACATTTATCATCGAGATTCCCTGTAGGCCCCCGTCTTCCACATCCCCTTTCCCATTCATCTCGGCGCCTCCCGGGCCAGACGCCGCTGACGGCCACAACGAGAAGGCTAAGTTCCATTTCCGCAACACGGGTAGCACGCTGCCCTTCCACATCGGCCGGGCGGAGTTTCCTGTGGCTCCAGGGGGCGCGTGGGATTATGCGAAGGTGGTCCCGCCGGCATCGACGAGGTCGAATCCCGCCTGTACGATGACCTCGTCTTGGTGCGTCCATCTTTTTTTTCTCTTGCCTTTTATTCCGCTGAAAATTAATGCGTTATTGCGCCATACAGGATGCGTCCCCCATCGACCCGCGGCCAAAACGATCATACTCTCTATACAGCGAGGTAAGTACGAGCTTGGTTAGTATAGAGTGTCTGTCTACGAGAGACTAATCATACTCCCCCGTTGCACCGCCGAGCGTGTTCAGCAACGATATCTGGCTGGGCGACAACAGCGGGGAGAGCGCGGCGTTTGCAAGGGAGGTGCAGATCAGCGGGTGGACGAGCGTGGGCGATGCGCATGGGCTCTGCGGGGCGTACGTCGGGGCATTGTCATACATTCCTCATTTGCTTTATTCTCTATCCTTTTTCGGTGCTCACATGTCTCCCCGTGGCCAGTGTACGACCGCGTCATCAAAACGAAAGAGGGCACCGGGATCCATGCACACAAGCGCTACAGCGACTTTGTCCGTCTCGAGACCAAGCTGCTGCGCTCTCTCCCACTGCGTGCGCCCACCACTACTTCGTCTCCGTGACATTGGCGCTGACTGGCGCATTTTTATTTTTATTTCATTCGCTGCACCCACCGCGCCTTCCACCCCTGTGTCCCGGAGCTCCTCCCAAAGGGGCCTCTCGCGCGCCACCGCGCCGCCTTCCTCGCCCGCAGGTGCCGCGCCCTCGAGCACTAGCTCGCCGCCGTCCTGCTGCCCCCTGAGGTGGGTAGGTCATGAGTTGAGGTCGGTGACGGCGGAACTCCGTGCGCGCGCGGATAAAATTATCCTACTCTCCTACTTATTGCTACTACATAGACGATTACATCGATACGCGGCGTACCATATATCTATGACAAGTTATATCTCGTGTGAATGATCAACGTTCAACACAAGAGGTTTTGTGCCATTGTTCACCGCGATGACTCCAGCTGACCCTGATAATCCTAGACAAGACTGCTCTCTTTTAGTGGCATGACAGACATGGTGGGGCGCGATCCGCACTGGATTCCTTATAATTCCAATCTTTGGAAATGGGATGAAGGCTGCTTCAATACCAACCGGCCAAACTTGCATGTCCCACGCCGGCTCGGACGGAGATTCGCTGCACAGCAGGTCGGTGAGGAGGAGACGAGGGCGCTGGACGTGGACGACCTGCATAAACGGTGTTCGGATTGAAGTGGGTGGTTGTATTTAGTTTCTTGGCTGTTCGTTTGTTAATAGATTCTAGTGTATCGACTCGTAATGTCCCTCGCGAAGTATTATCCGGCCTGAAATCTGAGTCTTTTCCTCTACCATTGAACGCTACGCGATTATCTGGCCGAGCCGACTCCAGCGACCTTGGCTTCTGCTTTGTTTTTTCCTCTGTTTTGTTTCTCTTCTCGGTTTCTGCGTTTCTCCACCGATGCCAGAGATCAGATGTCTACTATTCCGCTTTGAATCGGCCGGGAACTTAAATTATGGCATTGCAAACGACATAACAGGGATGCCGACTACCGTACTTTTCGACCAAACCGACCTCGAAATCAGGTGCTCGTCCCCGCAGGCCTGAGCTGATCAAAGAGCTCCCCCATCTTGTCGTTCAATATCTTGTCCAGCACCTCCCGCAACTTCTCCTGGGTAATCGCCGGCGCAGGTGGCTGGATGGGACCACCGGGATCGATGCCATGCGAGGGGCCGGTGACTGTGTTATCGTATTCGTCGTCGGGGACGAAGAAGCCCGCCGGAAGCTCTTTCGGGATGAACTGCATTTGGCCGGGTCGAGCACCTGGATCATGTATCCGAGAATCTGCGGCGAACTCGTGAGTACAGGTCATGTTTTCGCTTAGCTCACACCCACCTGGGGCCCGGGCATCTTGATGATGTAGCCGTTGTTGTACGATTGGAAGCTGCTGGCCGTCGCAGTCGAGCTGCTGGACCTGCTGTAGGAGTACGAGAAGCAGAGGAAGCCGCCTGAGGACGCGGCCGACGCCACGTCGGCGCTGGCGGTGGCGCCGTGGTTGATCCGCACGACGATGTCCTTCGCCAGGAGGAAGGCGACGGGGAACCGGCATGAGTCCCGTCACCGTCACCGGCGGGTCGCCCTTGAGGATGGCAGCAACGTAAAGCCAGCCTTCCGCGCTTCTGCGGATGTTTCACTGATCAAGCTTGGGCTCACTTTGACTTGGCCTCGCTAAATCGACCTCGATTTGAATGGGTGGCCCTTTACTCTTCGACCCTCGGGCTTTGAAGATGGCTCGCTTTGAACGGTGGAAATATATCAACGATATCTGGGACTGCTAATTCACAACCGAACTCTTCAGCTTTCAAACCTCGGCCTTTGAAACTCTTCTCCGATGTCATACTACTCAAACGCCACCCAGAGGAGAGTAGTACCCTGACCTAACGCAGAAATCCCAGTATGAGACACCCTTGACGCGCGACTGGATAGTTTCGCCCACCTGTGTCCGCTTTGAGCACCTTTTGCTGACTTCGCTGCAAAATACTTTCGAAGACATGTGGCAGGCGGATGTTGCTCTGGACTTGTGATGAATCGTTTTTCTCTATCGCGCCTTGGATATTCGTTATCATAGAACCACACTCGCGCTCATCTGATTCGTAATTTGAGACTTGATATTTCACCTTAGTTTCAGTTCAGCTGAACACAAAATTTATTCTATTAATTGAAGTACAAGTATCGGTACAGGCAAAACTTGAGAAATTAGTTGGAGTTTCGGTGCCCCTGAAGTGTAACTTGAAACTTCACGTTTCATTACTAACCTCGGGTGGCCCGATATTTAGGGATCACCGGTGTGATTAGGTCCAACTGAAACCTGATAATGGTGCAGCTAAAAGAATCTCCGAGGCTACCGCTCCGGCGGGGGAAAGCCGGTGAAATAAGGAACGCCGTGGTCGTGTCCAGATGTGCGAAATTCTCGAAATCGAACCTGCAGCGATGTCAAACAAAAAAAAAAAGTACTGGTTTACCCGCCTACAAAATTGAACCGCCGATACTGGCCAATGTCTGTGACTGGAGAGCTGGAGAGGAATTTGCGGAATTTAAATAAGCCCTTCCATCGCGGACCCGAACAAGTTAAATTCATCGCGCCTTCGAAGTATTCCTGCATAGTTTGAATTAGTGAGGCGCGACTAGTTCAACTGCTATCAGCGGTGACTCTCCGACACCGATGTCGTGCGGTACCCGGGTATCGCTGTCGTGTTGTATACGTTCAGCCCCGTTTTGAGCCCCGACCGAGGTTTCGTGCCAAATAAATCCAGGGCCTTCGAGCGCTCAGCTGGCATAAACGTTCAGCGCTGGGTTAAGTCGAAAAGGTTGAACGGCGCGGCAGACGATCGAATGAATGGGAGGGCCCGGAATCTCACGAAAGCCGCGGGATCTGTTCAATTAAACCCCTAAGGACTTTAATGTAAGAACACGGTTGCAATCTGATAGGATACATGGAGCAAGTCCTGGGCTGTGTATTCGATGTATGCACATACTCTGCATGAGTAACTTGGCTACTGGGGCACAACACTGTGTACTAGCTTGCATAGCAAATCCCACACACAGCTGTGTGATCGGCTAGCCGCATCTTGACTCGGCTACACGGACCTCGGCAGACTGAGTCTAGCCGACGGCGGAACGTAGTGATTAATGTCATCAGATCTGGCAGATTGTGTAACTAGCGTACGTGGGAGGATAAAAGGCGAACACATCTGAGCCGTACGCCTCCCCCTACCGAGATGCCTCATCAGAGTATGGCACAGATTCGACTGAACAACATCGCCACCTGCCTGACAATAACGGCAAATACCGTACAAGTCCTTGCAGATAGCCTGAAGACCCCTTTGTTAGGAGCCATAGTCAACACGGTTCATGCTATCTTGAAAAATATAGAGGTGAGTTGCTGCATGAATTTCTTTCTCCTCCCAATTTTATCTGGTCTGTTAGACAGTTAAACAAACAAAGCCGACTGTGCCCACTTGTTAGAACAGACCCACAAATTGCTCAGTGAAATGGTCATCCTTCATATCAAGTCAAATGTTGGTGGAGAAATGCCTCCCCCAATACTGCATTGTATTGGAAAGCTCACTCAGTACTGGTTATCTTATGGAGCTCGATGATTTCTGACTGTCTGTATCAGGACATTGCACAAGATTCATACCTTTGTTGAGGATCAGCAGCAGAGAGGCAACAAAGTGAAAATATTCTTCCGCCAGGGAGAGATTAATGCATTACTCAAACAGTGCAAAGCCGGATTGCAACAATGCTTTAAGTTATTTCAGGTATCCTATCACCTTGACTTGCCAGCAAATGAGTAAAAAATGTTGTCTGTAGATTGAGGCAGCCAATGTTCTACCAAACATTGCAGACATGCAAAGAGAGGCACAAGAGAGGCATGAAGAAGTAACTGACATGATTGAAGCTCTATCTGATGCCGCCATTTCGGAAAAAGGATCTATGGTGAGTCATTTATTCCTTTCACTGCATGCCAACTGATAACCTTCACATAGATGGGACCGGATTATGATTCCTACAATAGGTACGGGATTGACACAGACACCTTTGAGATGACTCAATTTGTGTTCAAGCTCCAACTCAATCTCAATACTCCCCTCTGAGCCGAAGATCTTTCATGGTCGAGAGTCAGAGGTTTCTGATACTCTTGCTCTTTTTGACATGGGAACTCCAAGGATAGCCATTTTGGGTGCAGGTGGCATGGGCAAGACATCCTTAGCCAGAGCTCTCCTGCACCATCCAAAAATTATAACCGCATATGAGCAGAATAGGTTTTTTGTCTCCTGCAACTTTGCCTCAACCGAACCCAAACTTGTTGCTCTTATCGGGGCCCACCTGGGTCTGAAACCAGGAATAGATCTCACCCAACCAGTGCTCCGACATTTCTCAAACAGTCCACCAAGTCTCTTGATTCTGGATGAGCTTGAGACATTGTGGGAACAGGTGGAGTCTCATTCTGAGATTGAAAAATTGCTGGCACTCCTTACAAGTGTGGATCATCTTGCATTGATAGTATGTTAACCAAGGTTTAGATCATATTTTGAACTCACATCATATCAGATCACCATGCGTGGGGCAGAAAGACCAGCAAAGGTTCAGTGGACCCGGCCATTTCTGAAGTCCTTGCAACCATTGAATCAAGAGGCCGCGCATCTCACATTTACTGATATTGCTGATGGTGGCCATAGTCCAGAGGCAGTGGACAGAATCCTCTCCCTCGCTGACAATATGCCACTTGCAATCAGTCTCCTTGCCCATTTAGCTGATTCAGAAGGCTGTGAAAATGTGCTATCCCGATGGGACAAGGAGAAGACCTCTCTAATCTCAGATGGTCTTGATAAAAGATCCAACTTGGACCTATCAATCTCCCTCTCCTTGTCAAGTCCCAGGATAAAGTTGCTCCCGCATTCACAAGAGCTGTTAAGTGTCTTGTCAATGCTCCCAGATGGCATCCTGAATTCAGATCTCCTCCAAAGCAAACTGCCGCTCAAAGACATTCTCAAATGCAAAACAGCATTGAAATCCACTGCTCTTGCCTTTAGTGATGAAAATCAACGACTCCGAGCATTGACACCCATTCGGGAATATATGCAGCAACATCATCCACCTAGAGATGATCTTGTTCGGAGTCTGCTCAAATACTTCCAGCAGCTGCTGGAGTTCTATGTGGAGTTCATTGGCACCGAGTCAAATCTCAACACAATCTCCCGGATAGTCCCACATATTGGAAATATCCACCATGTCCTTCAATGGGGGATACAGCAAAGGCATTCAGACCTCTTAAACAGCATCTACTGTGTGTGTTATCTGAACCAATTCAGCAAGGCCAATATGCAAGGGTGTGCTCCCCTGATTACCCAGATTTACAATATCCTTCCGCAACTCACTGATCATCGATTGAAGGCTTACTTTATCAAAGAGTTACTGGGCTCCTGGAGGTACTATCAGACATCTAATCCAGAAACTCTCATTTCGCAAGGATTGGAATACTTTGAGCACTTTGATGACTCAGATCTGCTATGTATGTTGTGTATTTTATACTCTCTTGTGGAAACTGACATCTGAAATTCACAGGTGGCTTCTATCTCAGCGCTGCATATTATTATCATGAAAACAAGCGTGATACCTCAGAAGCCATGTGTATGGTCCAAAAGGCTATCTCTTTGGCTATTTCAACTAGAAATGTCCAGAGAGAGGCCCAGGCATTCTGGATGCTTGGTGTAATCAAATTTGTCCTTGGTGAATACTCTGTGGCCCAATCCTATGCGTATGAAGCCCAGAAGTTGGCAAGGATGTGTGGAGATTTATATAAAGAATCCCAAGCAATCCTTACAGAAGCTTTCTGTCGGATGCAATTTGGTCATTACAAGGAGAGTATATGTTTGTGTGTTAGAGCAAGAGATCTCCTACGACTTTGCGGCATGTCTGGATCTGTGGTAGATCATACTACTATGCACATTCAGGCTGAAATTCATAAGCTCCAATCAGAATACATCGAGGCCCACCATATATATACAGTGATGCTTCAGACTATCCCTCTCAGCAAGGACGCCTATTTTCACACACTTCTATTGTTGAATATTGCCGAAATCGAGTTGTTGATGGGAACCCTAAACAACAACATGCGGATGAACATTAATCTGGCTAGATCCATTCATACTACCATGGGACTCAGAACATGGCTTATAGCTTGTGATGTTACACTTGCACAGCTCTATCTCAGAGAAAGGAATCTCCCGGAGGCCAAAAGCCTGTTTGAAAAATGTGTTAAATTGGCCTTGAAACACCCGGAACTTGAGTCTGTTTGTCTTGAGCAATTGGCCAATACCAGCCAATGGGGTGCCAATTATTCAATGTTTAGGTGGATAACAATATTTCTTGTACATTCCCTGAAGTGGAAAAAAAGCCTTCAAGTGCACAAAGCTCTCCAATTTCTCGGTGATCTCTTTCTTCACAAGAGTGATGAGGATAGTGCCATCAGCTTGCTCACTGTTGCACTTACAGGATTCACCTATATGGATGTTCACCGGAGCAGAGCGGAGTGTATGCTCAGACTCGGTGACCTTTCCAGAGGACATGGTGACCGGGTGGGGGCAATGAAGTTTTGGGAGGCAGCAAGACCGCTCTTTGAACGTTCATCACAAGCTCAACAGGTCGAACACGTCGATTTCAGGCTAGCTAGTGCCAGGGAAAATGTTAACCATATCACAGGACAAAATACACCCTCAACCACTGTGGAGGTCAAAGACGATGTGTTTCGACCTGGAACGGAGCTGACTGGCTATGAAGACAAAACCAATAGAATCGAATCTTTAGATAGTAATTCTCCCTATACATATCAACTGTGTATTGACAGATGATTTTATATATGCAACAAGAGCGCGGTGGGGTGCTTCGCACCCCACCACTTCGGCTGAATCTTGAATTTTCCGTTGGAATTGGAAGCAAGGTCGGAAAATGCCGGACAGCTGATGGCGGAGTTTAAAAAGCTTCAGACAGACAGACAGGCTTAATTTTATAAATAGGGAGATGTAGTCCATGTGCGTATGCAACAATTTTTGGATTACAAGACCACAGTTAGTCTGTTTGTTTCCGGAAGTTCGATTCGCTGCTACCCATCCCGGCAAGCGGTGCCGGAGTTCAAAAGGCAAACAGCGTAGTGTTATGATAAAAACAAATGCTATGAGGATATAAGTACTCGTGAAACGGGTCCCCAACTTGGTTGTCCATGGATCGATCATAGGCTATCCGAGAACCCTGCAACTCGCCGCAGAAGTTGTCAACAAACGGGTCAGGTGTTGTGAAAACAACACATGTATCATCTTAGAGACTGCCTAGGTGTGAGGTTAAGACTTGCGATGAAGTCGAAAAGCAAGCGAATGAAGCAACGCAGAATGCGGTGGAGAACTAAACATCGAGCCGGTGACAGGGATTCAATTTTTCCTTGATATTAGTGACGACCATGCAGACGCGAATCAAGTCGACTTACAGACCGTCCCGTACTCTTATCTTGGCGGAACCACAAGCCAGCAGGGCAAGGTTGATCAAGTCCTCCTCGAGTGGTTCGAATTTATTTCGTGGTCTTTCCGGAAGCCTTAGGATAAGACTCAGGATAAATTAATAGCTCAACTAAGTATGTCCCCTTTCGGAACGTGCTGAGTTGTAGTGTACAGTACACCGGCCTTTAGAATATACTGCGCTACACCGTAATTGCCCTCCCGTCGACGAGCTCGCCCCGAAGGCTGTAGATCTTCGGGACAGCAACCACGGCCAGTAGAAGTCGCCAAGCAATAAGAAGAAGCTATTAAAGTACCTATTAACCTTGCACATCCGGCCAAACCAGCGGCGTCAAGTCAAACAACTGGAATACTTGATGGGCAAATTTCGCGATCTGCGACGGAATATCAGCGCACGCAGCACCGCTGTGGCATTGCCAGGTGTGATCGCATGGAGACGAGGTTCTTTTGCCGCAACCTTGTCCACAAACTGAAGACGCCGTAGCTCTAGCTCGGGCTTCGCAGTGCAGCGGAGCATCGCATGTTCCACATTTTCCACCTGATGACATCCGAATCTGCATAGTCGCTGTTCACGCGGTATGTAAACGCGGTGGTAGCGACTTTTATAGCGCATGCGCTCCACGGCCAGAGGGTGCTGGCTGAGCAAGAGGCGAGTAAGTGCTTTCCGATGGGCATTAATTGTTCACCACCAGAGTGAGGTAGTGCCGGAGGAAGATGGTGATTCGCTTGGGAGGTTCATCTTCGAGAGGCTCTTTCCGCCCGTGTAGCAGGTAGAGCCGCGTCGAATTTAATATTTCTCCCTCCAGATATTTCATAGCCGAAATGTATACAGCTTTTCCAAGCACCGTGCGTCGGGTGTCAAGGCAGGGAGGGCAGGTAAGGCAACTGGGTTGAGAAGTTTTCCGAGCGCATACACCAGGTCCATCTAGTAGCCCTGTCCTCCCGCTTTGTAGTAGGAGTCCTCCAGCGCTACGTGCGCATAGTGAGTGGGTGGCAGTGTAACAAGGTAGCCCAGATATCGGACAGCGAGAATTAGGCGCCGTGTATAGAGAGTAGCCCAAGCTCCGTGAATAGAGGCGCGCCCATAGAGTACTTAGTACCCTCTACTCTGCAGGGTTCCATATGCCAATCTGAATTTCGCCCGCGTAAGGGAGGGAAAGTGCGCATAAGGTTTGATATCGATGCGACTTCTGGGTCCTGGAGCTGGGGTAACCTGCTGAGCCCTGGACGGATCCGCATAAAACTGATTCGGGTTTCAGTCGGAACATTATGCCTTGGGATACCGAGTGACGAAGCGACGATGAACTTCGGATGGATCAATGATGATTCCACTACCACTAAGGAGGATCGAGTACTCATCCTTCATGAGTTCGGGCAAATCGAATTTTTGCTAATCCAATAACAATCTAACATAGGTCTCGGAGACACGTTTTGGGTCTACTCCACGAGTTAGTGCCCGTTTTTCACTGAAATTTTCTGAACGACGTTTCAACCTAAGCATCAGAGCCCGGCACGGGGCGGACGTCTGACTCGAGGAAAATGCGGTCTACGCATACTATGCGATGACGCAAGGCTAGAACAAGACGATGATCAAGTCACAGATAATTGACGTATACGACAATACCAATGTCTCCATAGCGCACTCGATTTGAAATCTATTATGATGTCCGTCTAGGCCAATCAAACCGAATTCAAAATACTGATCCGTAAGTGACGTTCGTAGCTTACTAAATACTGCTGTTCCTATGTTTAATTTTACACAAACGCAACGCAAACCGGTGTATCGCCATCATGTCTTGTGAATAATAATGTCGCTCTCAAAATTGCTCAGACCCTTTGGTCCGAGTGTGGCGCTGAAATCGGCCAGATATACTAGTAATTGTGAGAGGCGCACAGTAATGATATGCCACAAACTGCACAGATGTAATTGGGCGGACGTAGGGGCTCAGAAGCGTATTCGTGGTGAGGGGGAATGATCTATTGTTGAAGAGGAATGAGCTCGAAGGGAAGATGAGCGGCCTTCCCATCCACGAAGGGCTGCACAGTCGGACAGACATATTTCTCCCCCTTGGCGCCGGTATCTCTTAACTCCAAGTTCCTCACCAACGCTCCGACGATAAGTTTGATTTCCTTGACAGCTATAGTTTACGCTTCAGTTCGAGCCAAGAAAAAAGTGAGGAAATTGTTACCGAGGCACCAGCCTATCCAACGACGGGGCCCGTCCGCAAAGTTCGAGACATTTCCGCACGGACCGCGTTAACCCTCACTGGGGGGTTCTGCCCCCCTGCGAGCTAGCGTTCCGGGATGAATTGGTCTACGCTGGGGCCCTAGATGTCCGGTGTTCGGAATAAGGAAGGGGATGATGAAGCTCATGATTTACCATTCAGTAGTGGACGCATGTCTCCCGCCTTCACAGGAAGGGAGGTTATGATATCGCCGTTGCCCAGAGTGACAGGGTTCTTGAGTGGAATGACATCGTCATGAATCACAACACGACGCGTCCTGCGCGTTATGGGGTTCAGACAGACTAAAAGCGCATCCGAATATCCACAGTGCGATTCAAAATAATTTACCTACCCTTCACGAGTGACCGCATCGAGGTATGGAAGGGGAGGGACTCGAGGACTTCGACTTCGGAGGAGTTTGCAGCAAGAATCTCTTCGCGCAACTTCGTCTGAACATGGGGATTCCGGGCAATGTCGTGCAAAATGAAGTTGATCGTGCCAGAAGTTGTCTCGAATCCCGCCGGATTCTCGCCACACTGCAATGCTTGGGTTTCGAAATTGAACTGAATGGAAGTACCAAGCACTTACAAGAGACTCGAGATCTGCAAAAGGGTGTGTGGCGGTCTCGTATGAAACACACTCAATACGCACGTTCCCAAGGAGAGTTGTATCATCCAGTCGTCGCTCGCCATTGGGCTTCCTCTTGTCTTGCCATGACTCTCGGGCAAAATGGAAAACATACCGGTCCCCTCCATATTGGGCGGTGAGCGCGTCCGCGAGGTCGGGGCTTTGGACTGTTTCGCGATACGAAACCTGTATCGCCAACGAGTTAACGGAGTCAAGGGCCGCGCGGACTGCTTTGCGGCGGCTGCAGCAATTACCGGTCCCAACCGGGTGGCATGTCCAATCGAGACCCGCGTGCGATTGTTAGGGTAGAGGACAGTCCCTAGAAGAACGAGAAGGAGAAGCGCCGCAGGACCCATGAATTTCGAAAGGTGCGAAGCAAGCGGTGTCGAGGGTAGAGTGTTTGAGTCCGGGATCTATGGTCGGGCTATATTAACCGTCAAGTCGCGGATGGCGGGGAAGGGAGGTAGGCAGGCGTGGAGTCCGGAGAATGTGAATTCGGCGAAGGTGAGGTCGACGATATATCATTACGGGTGTTTCCAGAAGGTGCCGGACGTCATCCGTCGATCGCGCCCTAAGGTCGAGACGGGGGAGAACCGCCGCATCGAGAAAGTGTATCTGGGCGTGGGCTCATTCCCGGATGCGCAAACGGTATTTGTGTGGATGCAAAGTGCACGACCTGGAGCTCCGAGTCGACAGAGGGCCCGGACGATCTGCACGCCGTCGATGAACCTCAGCGATGGGGCCGAAACACAAAGGGCACCAATATCCAGTGTCAGGGCGCGGCAGATCAGATCCTGCAGGTTTGTGAACGACGAGACATGGTCGAGGCAGTCTGCCGCGAGTTTCGAGGGTGAGCTAACGATGATCGCGTCGGCGTCGTAAATCCGAACGGCTAACCGTGCATGCGCACAAGGGGACCAATTCTGTCGGAAGTCCAGAACTCCAGCACTCGCTCGGCGGTGTCGACTTGTCCTCAGGTAAAGTGGCTGAGGTCGGGGATGAAAGGCAAATTCAGAGAGGAGGCGACTGTAGGACAACTCCGTGAAGAGTGAAGAGATGGCATGAACAGCAGGAAGGTCGCTCTGGGGAACTATCTCCAAAATCTCCATCCAGAGCTCTGGTGGCAGCTGTTGCGACATGGTGGTAAAGGACAAGGTAAGTGAAATGCATGACCACCACTCACGTGCGCGGTTCGCGTCGAAAGCCGAGCACAAGCAGTACCAAAGCTCCTTCGGTTATGTCCAACTTCCTTCATCTTGCCTTTCTGCTCCCAGTTGTATATTGTTGCCTTTCAATTTTCATTCTCACGCGTCCGGCGCGTAAGTGTTGATTTTACTTTGTAAACCTAGTGAGCAAGGGGAACTCGGGATTCGAAATAAGTACATAGGGTCGAAAAGTTTTTTTCGACCCTCGGCGGACCCCCCCTCCCCCCCCTCCTTCCATATAGGGAAGGAGTTTCCCACCCCTAGCGCCGGGCCGTCGCCTCCGCTTAGGGCCGCAGCTTAGGACACTGCTGGGGGTGGGCTTGACAGGCAGTTTGACTATCTTACAGTGTAGTAACAGCTTCCTGTCCATCTAATATACCTCTGGTGTGCTCTTCCTTACACCCCTGTACTATACTGGTCTATCATGATACCCCCACTTTACACTGGGCACCAAATTATCATAACCTAGTGGTATATTGGCAGGGAAAAATAGTGGGACTGTATATCCATGATAGTGAGTGTCAAGTTTTTTTTTTTGAACATCGGTTAAGGTGGTTGAGCCAACGGAAAGCAAAATCTACGCGTCGTACGTGATCCGACATTCCATATTAGGAAGCTGACCTCCAAGATGGTTCAGGCATCGTACAAACCCAAACCCTACCTGACACCTCTGGCATTGTCCAAACGGTATATTGAGGGTTTTCAACCCCTTCTAACAAAAGTATCAAAAAGTTTTTTTCAGCCTCCCCTGGGACCCCCCCCCCCCCCCCTCCCCACGTACAAAATTTTAATCCCGAGTTCCCCTTGCTAGTGAGTCCAGATCGTATACATCAAACTACCGTAGACCTCGCGCTGTAACATGCATGCGAGTGTGCGAGCACATTTTGTTATAACGTTCGTGTCCGAGATAAGTAACGGCAGGGTACGATTTTGACGAAAGACGAAGCTCGAAGCCTGTTCTGGTTCGGAGTTCGATCCGCCTTTATCAAGTTTATGAATCAGGAGAATCAAACATGTTCCCGCCGAGTTCGCTCATCACATTCCACCATTATTCGCATACAAAAATTGAGTCAACGCTCAGGAATGCAGAAGGTTTTCCGACATGTTATGAAGGAGGGTGCTATGCAGCATTTATGCTCGTAAATTCGTCAATTACATCTAAGTAGATATACTACGGTATTATCCCTATGCAGCGCTATATACTGTGCGCTTTTACCAAGGTCCAGCTAAACTAACCAATACACATTAACGTCTAGGGAAAGAGTGGGGTGTGCGCTGCGCTGCCGTGCGGAGCGGTGCGGTGGTAGTGGTGGTGGTACAATGCTTTTGTTCCATTCCATGCTCTATGCCTCCGCAGCGACCGCGGCCTTCTGCGCCTCCGTGACAGCGGGCCCCTCCTTCTCCGCCTCCACCGCCGCGCCCTTCTCCGCGTCCTTGCCTGCTGCGGCCCCGGGCGCCGCCGTCTTCACAATCCTGATATTCTTGATGAAGATCGCGCTCAGCAGCGCCAGCCCCGCGACCGGCACCCCCAGCACAAACACGATCCGCAGCGCCTCCGTGTAGCTCTTCACCACGCCCGGGATCATCGCCGCGGGCAGCGCCGTGTAGATCGCCGTCGGGCTCTCCTTGACGATCGCCGCGGGCGCTTCGGGCGCGTACTGCAGGAGGTACTTGGTGAGCTCGGAGGCGAAGACGGGCTCGGCGACGCCGAGGCCGATGGTGCCGCCGAGGAACTGCGCGAAGGAGGCCATGGAGGTGGCCTGGCCCAGGAGGCGGGGGGCGTCGCGGAACTCGACTTGGATGGCGAGGAGGGAGTTTTGCATGCCCATGCCGGTGCCGATGCCGGCGAGGATCTGGAAGCCGATGACGGAGGCGGAGGAGGAGGAGGGGTTGAGGGTGTAGAGGAGGCCGGAGCCGACGGCGAGGAAGCAGGGGGCGACGACGAGGAAGGGCCAGCTGTGTGCGAATTAAGTCAGATAGGGACGGGAGGGAAGGAGAGGGGAAGACGCACTAGTACCCAAAGCGGCCGACGATCTGCCCCGCCGAGATGATGGTGATGACGAGCCCGAGCATGAACGGGAGGAGGCTGATCCCAGACTTGGTCGCGGACTGGTGGCGCACGGCCTGGTAGAAGATGGGAATGTAGTACGAGAACAGCAGCAGCGAGAACCGCGTGAGGAACGAGTACAGCAGGATCGCCCACACCGAGCGCGACTTGAAGATCGCGGTGGGCGTCATGGCGCGCTCGCCGAGGAAGATCTCCCACGCGATGAAGACGCCCGTGAGCACGAAGGCGAAGACGAAGCACTGCGAGGAGATGTTAGTCATTCAGAGCGGGTAGCGGAAGAGGAAGGACGCACGATGATGACAGCCTTGTCACCCCACGGCTTGGTGTTCCCGCCCCATTGGAGAGCGAGGACCAGGCATGTTACTGCGCCGGCGACGAGGGTTGCGCCGAGGTAGTCGAGGCCACGGGTCTGCTGGAGGATGTCGCGATACGACCGCTTCGTGGGGTCGGAGCCCAGAGGAGGGGCAGCCTTGAGGAGGAAACTCACCCCCACGATCGACACGCCGCCGAGTGGAAGATTGATGAAGAAGCACCACCGCTTTAAAGATGTTAGAGGAATGACAGTTTGCTTCACGGTGTGAAACGCACCCAGGTGACATGATCGGTGAACGCGCCCCCGATGAGCGGGCCAATTACGGAGGAGAGACCAAAGACAGCGCCGAAGAGGCCGAACAGGCGCGGGCGGTCCTCGAGGCGGGTAGCCTGTGCGATGACCTGGAACATAGCGACGACTAGAGATATGTCAGAGGCGCGAAGAGAACATTGAGACAAGGCACGCACACATTCCCGCAGCTCCAAGCCCTGACACCGTCCGCCCCGCAATGAGCTGGTCTACATTCTGCGAAACACCACAGAGCAGACTGCCCACTTCGAAGATGACGATCGACGAGAGAAGGACCCATTTTGCGGGGAATATCCGGAGAATTTGGCCGTAGAACAGGATGAAGACCGTCTGTGCGAGCACAAAGGATGTGGCGACCCATCCTTGAAGGGAGAAAGAGCCAAAGTCGGACGCTATCCGCGGCAGAGCCGTGGCCAGGATCGTCTGGTCTAATGCAATGAGCAGAAGGGAGAGTAGCCTTTGGGAAAGATAAGAAAATCGTTAGGGGCGAAAAAACTGGGAACGTACATGGCGACAAAGACAATCGCCAGTTTCTTGCCCGTCAAGATGGTAGACGGGTCGGACGCGGGCGGCCCTGCTGGTGCTTTCTTCTCATCTTGGGCGACTGAGCGGACGCTCGGTGCGTCTCCGAGGGTGTGGTCGGCGGAGTGGAGGGATGAAGACATGGTCGTGTCGTTGCCAGAGAAAAAGCGGGGAAGACCTTAAGTACTCCTGTGGGCGGGCGCACAGAGTAAGCGGCACAGGGACGCGCACTTAAGCACACGGAAGCTACCCGCCCGCCTAAAAAGTTGGCCATGTCTGACTCGTCAGACGGATAAACGGCGAATCCTGCTTACGTGTTTCTGTGGACTTTGCGATGAACGGAAGCACTTCCGACGGGATCACGCAAGACGGGAGATCAGCATGACACAACATTGGAAGCCTCTGACAAAACTCTGTGATCCTCGTTCCAAGAAATCCCAAAAAAAATCGGAAAGACTCCACAACGTTTCTCACAAGTAATAGAGATAAGTATGCAGTGTGCAACGATAATGAGACAGAAATGACAAGAACCGATCAGTGCGATCCATTCAGGGGATCGCCAATCATTCAGTCAGCCGCATGAGTAATCATCACTGCGGCCGTGCATCCACGCAATATTTCGTCAAATGTTCAGATCGATTTTTTTTGCAATATACAAAGGTAAAAGTCTTTGTTGAAAAGACTGGCGATGTCAGAACCAGAGCACAGTCCTCGCGCACGTAAATTCAACGCCATCAGCTTCGACTTGCGGAGACCCTGAGAATTTCGGGTCTCGAAACCCTCCGATTGATACATATCCGACTTTGGACTCATATTCCGCGGCCGTGCGGAGGTGAGGAAGTGTGAAATGGCCGCCGCGATTATGATTATGATAAGTACTAGGGTTTCCTTGCTGTTGGCAGTCGTTTAATGTTTATCAAAAAATTCCAAGATCCACTTGACTCCGGCCCCGACGACAAGGGAGACCTCCACTGGTTCGCGTTGGGTGCCGAAGCCTGGTTAATTCCGAGGAGCTTTACCTCAATTCATTGAAGGCTTGGGAAACGCGTCTGAGCAACGTCCAAGCGAGCTGAGACATTTGGAAATCGCAGGAAGCCGGCTCGTTGTTGGATTATCTATTCTAGGCAGTTGAATGTGGTTGGTTTTTTTTACTCTCCTTATAAAATTACGTCTGTCCGTCCGTCTGTCTGTCTGAAGCCTTTAAACTCCGACCGTTCTCTTGCCCTATCACTCGCCCTCTTGGCTTTTCGCTGTCGGCTCGACGACGGCTGGTTTTGGCCAAGATTGGCATCCGTAGCGCGCGCTTTGCACTTCATCCTTTAGCTGGGGCTACGTGTGGGTTTATATCTAAAATGAAGTGCTGGGGCGCGAAGCGTGCTCTTGTAAGAATCAAAACAATGAAAAATTAGCAGGGGGCCGGCAACTCGGCAGTTCGGCAGATGTCGATGTGACAGCGTGACAGAAACACGCCATGTTGCTGCACTCATCACAAAAATCGCTTGTGCGAGCGTTCAGAACCATCCTCGCCCTTGCGTGCCGTTATTATACCCGCCACACGACCCGAATTTCCCCCGACCCACGTGGAACCGCGCGGCAGCTCTCTGATCAAATGGGGTGTGCACTGCGCCAGTGCGCAGCGCAACTCAGTTGAGCGCAACCACCGCCTTCCCTTGTTCTCCCCCGGGCTATCCTTGGATCTGAATTCTCGATTACCTAGTCCCGGATTTTGTCCCCCATGCCTACCAACAGCGGCCTAATTTACGCGTGATTCGGTCGCCATTTCGCTTTGCTCGACTGGATGTACAGAGCGTACGGGCTGCCCGCATTTTTATTTCAAGGCATTGAGCTTGAGGTTTGTTTCCGTTTCTCTTCAAATTTTCTGTGCGGGTGTTCATCACATTTTTTTCTAACTGCTTCTCAGAACAGAGGTTGAGGTCTCTTGATCTTCGCGAAGACGCGAAGACCTTACCTTGGTGAATGACTTCTCGGGACAGGTCTTCGATTCATTTATTCGTGATTGATGCTTTAGGCCTGTTGCATTGTCTGCCGTCGCTGGTACTTTCTGATTCTGATGTGCAGCGCCGCATTATCTCGCCCCCGCCCCATCCCTCGCCACAGTTTGGCCAGTACTTACTCCCTATCCCGGCCGTTGTTCTACTTCTCTCAAGAAAGGAATCGCCGCGATTAGCGTCACTGCAAAAATACCTATGTTTCATCGACCGCTTGGCCCCCAGCGTATCATCCTTCCTCGGGATCGCCGAACGTCTTGTAAACCATGGCAGCGCTAGCCTCGCACAGCAACCACTATTAGGCGTGCCATATTGCGCTGTCACTTATTTCTTCATTCTCGCTGTGGGTTAAGTATCGAATCTGCATCCGAATGCCGCACCAGGACCGCATCACGGGAACTGGCGAGCGACTCCATACATAAGGCTTCCATCGAATCTGGGCCAGACAGCGTCGATTCCCTTCAATGGCCTCCGCTCCCACACCTCCTCTGCCAAATGTCCAGCTGTCGTGGGTTTTCAAGTTTTGCTCTTTGCTGATGTTATTTATCGCGGCTGGAACAGTTACGGACCCATGCTAATCGGCGTCTTCTTCAACATGATCCTCTACGGTGTGCGTGGATATTCCGTCTTCAATATCCGCATCTGACTTCGGGACGACACCAGGTGTTAGTGGGCCAGGTATACCCACCGTTCATCAATCCCAGTTGGAACCGAACTCAGGCCTGTTCGGCAGACCGTAACGTACTACCAGGTGTATAAAAAGTGCGTCTCGTCTCGGATCGGGATCTCGCCATCTGAGCCAAAATTTAATCAGGGATCCCACATGGATGCGCTGCTTTGTGAGATGTGCTGATTGATACGTTCGACGTATCTCTCACTCAGTTGCTGGCAGGTCGGCTTCCTATTCGTCGTGGAGACTGCAAATACGGTCCTCGATATGACGATTATGTATCAGCCTCTCATCGTAGAATACGGTATGCGCCTCCCGGCCCTCTTTAAATTGTTGTTCATTGGTCACTAGGTCAAAAGCCGGTCTTCTTCCCATCTGGTACATGACCCTCCCTTTCCCCAGCCAATCCATGAATTACTTACTTACTGTGCCTTCAGTGTTCATGACAGGTGAGCTTGTCGATTACTCCGTTGTCGACATTCTGACTGTGTGCTCTGTTCAGAGCCTCTTTGTGTTGTGAGTCGCGCTCGCCTTCCTCAAGCGTCGAGAATATGACACTCGCAGGTCCTCGTCTCAATGCCGATCCAACTATTCCTCGCGTGGCGCATCTACCAACTCACCAAATCGTTCTGGATCCCTGGAATAATCTCCGTGCTTGCGGTCGCCAGTTTCAGTACTGCATTTATCTTAATCCTGAGGTGTTGCTGATCACCTCATTATCATAGCTGGCGGCGTCTGGACTGCTGTTTGTCGTCAATGCCCTTCTCATCTGTCTTGCAACTAATCAGGGTTATTTATCAGACCATGGTCCAAATCCTGCGACGGTTTGCCAAGAAACCGCTCCTGCATAACCCTGCTCTGCTTTGGTTCCTGTCAGCCTGTGTGGCCGACGTCCTCATCACGATTTCGCTCGTCCGGACATTGGTATGCGATCGTACCACTCTGGAGATTTTGCACTCCCTAATCGCGTCCAATCAGTCCAAAAAGAAAACCGGCTTTTCTGCGACAGATTCCGTCCTGGACAAAATCATCCGAAGTACAACCCTTTCCTTCCCATCACGCCCTTCAGAATTTGACTGATCGCGTTTACAGCGACGATCCAGACCGGCATGATAACGTGGGTGGTTCCGTGCCGAATTTCACCCTGACTCGAATACTGGAGCTTCCCAGAACGCTGTTCAGCATATTGGACGTTGCGTGCTTCATGATTCTTCCGGCAAGTCCCCTTCGCGCGTTCTCCTCGTCACCGTTGTAATCGTATCTCGCAGCATTACGCCATGTACGTTCTCCCGTGTGCCGCTCACAAAGCTAAAACTGAACTTGCGCGGACCGCTCGCCAGAAGTATGTGTCCCTCCCCATTTTTTTTCTGACATATAACATCACATCTCGGACTGACGGACTGCGGCCAAATGGCAGACTTCGTGTGGGACCTCAGCCTCAGCAAACTATACACGAACTGTCTCATGTCGACGCTCAATGCGCGGCAGCGGCTCAACAGTAACACCTCACAGCAATCGTCTTCGGGCTTCCAGCACCGGCGGAGCGTGGTCCTCTCCCCTGCCCGCAGCGGTTCCGGGAAACAGGTTTGTAATTTTGGTTCTATTGTTCGATTCCCCCCTTCACGGTCTGACAACCGTATGCAGGAGAGCTTCTTGGACGCTCCCCCGAATGTGCGTGCTTTCCTGATGACCGTTCTATATGGAATACAGATTCCCGAGTGCCGTCCGCAGCCCCTCGGTAGCGTAACATACGAAGGCGAGGACCGTGTTCCGGACGTCGAGTATGAAATCCGCATGACGAAGGTTCGGAGTCGCGAGCTGTTCTGCTCCGGCAGCGTTACTCATCAATCATGCCTGCCTGCACACCGTCCAGATCGTCGAGCACATCAGTGCGGATCCCAGTCCCCGGTCAAGCACAGCACATTAGCCGCTGGGCGGAAACAAAAGCCTAGCATGTTGTGTTTACATGTATACCCGTGCGGCATTATTGGTGTATAGCTGCTTCGTTTTCTCTTAGACTCGTTCGGGTACTAGAAGGTTATGGTATTGGAAATATTTTGGGACGATTAGAATACATAGGTATCCCCGAATATCAAGCCAGTCAGCGCCGTGAGAACCGGTCGGAAACCATGGCATCTTGCGCGGGTAAAAACGCGATCCGTCTGTTGCACAAGCATCAACTAAACTTGCTCCCGGCCCTGACAACAAAGTCAAGTTCTGCAGGAATTATTCGGCCAGCGGACCAAGTCCCGAGCCCACATCCTGTGCAATAAATAATAAACATTACAAGATGAAATATAGATGTCGAACTCGCCAGCTATCCACCCGACTCCCTACTCTGCCTCCACCCCTAGAAGCCTATACATCATGCTCTCCCACGAGCCCACCGGCACCTGAAACCGATCGATAAACCCAATCCTCAGCACCTCCGACTCCGCGTCCTTATTCCACCTCGGAAAATACGCCCTCAGCGCCTCTGTCCCCCGCTCGCCAAAGAACTCGGGCACCAACACCGTAAACCGCTCCAGGTGCGCGAACGCCTCCGCCTGCATAACACTGGAAAACTCGAGCACGAGGAGGCGCGGGTCGCACGGGCAGGGGAAGTCGTCGTAGTGGATCCATTCGCTGAACGCCACCTCGAGGCGCGCGAGCGAGACGTTGGGGGCGGTGGGGAGGGACGCGAGGGCTGTGCAGATGTCCCCAACATTGTGGCTGCCCAGGCTGAGGGAGCGGAGGTGCGTCAGGCCACTGAGGTCCACTGTAAAGTTCGAGATTGGTCTTTTGGTCAGGTGTGCTGCTTGCGCTGCCAAACAAGAAAAATAGTGTACGCACGGTCGCCGTGACTGGCCTCAGCGAGCAGACGCGTTTCATCGACCTCCCGATCGTCTTCGCATTGGATCCGCAGCCCAAAATTCTGGAGATGGGCCCCACTGGCGCCAGAGAGGAACGCATTCAGGGCGATGATCGGCCCCCATCCGTTATGGTAGAAGTGGAACACGTCAAGATCGAGCGTCTCCAGTGGAATGGGATCCCTGAAGCTCTGCAACCACTCCACGAATTCGTCGACTTGGTGACTGAACAGGCGCAGCCGCAGCGTGTGCAAGGATGCGAGGGCAGTGGGAGGCAGTGTGGGGTAGGGTTTCGCCTGCGTGACCGCAGTTTTCGCTGAATCCCTGGTGTTGGAATACAGCGACAAGGTGTGGAGCTGGGGGAAAGATGCGACGAGCGCGAAAATGTCGAGCACGAAGCGGTCGAGCGAGTTGTACGTGAATTCCCGGAGGTTAGGGAAGTGTGGAGCCATCCAGGACAATGACACGGGATCCCTGAATACTGTGGTGTGATCTATGAAGAGAATTTTGGATACAGGCGCACGGGCGAGCACGTCGACGAGTTCCTTGAGCAGATCCGGGACGGGATCAGTATCGACGTTCAGGAGCACATCCTGGACAGAGCGAAGTATCGAGCAGTGGGGGGATCGGCAAAGAGCGAGAAAACTATGTGCGCTGTCTCGAAAGGATCGGCCTCGCCCAGGGAAGAAGTGGTTTATGATAATCTGTTCGAAAACGTGATGGCGAGTCGTGGGGACCCATTTTCGGGCGACCAAACTAGCAGATAAGAGGCTCGAATGATCATTGTAGAGGAAGTCGAGGATGGTGTCAATCAGCTCCTGAGCAATGTCAGCGGAAGGAGGCATTCGCTGGCGATGGTGGGACAGAAGAGGGTTGTCAGACACACAGCATGCGCATCACTGATGGGAGGATGTCACTTAGGTTCACGTCATATACGGATACATCTTGATCGTCATCCGTATTATTATATCGGTTCCACGTTATCAACCCGGCACCGGCCGGGGCCTCATCCGATATATCCGAGTACGTAATTCTGAATTCCGCGTGCTTCAGGCTATCTATATTGAGCTCCGGGCAACCATGCCCTGGGCGCTGTTTCGGGTAGAGGGGGCATAGAACGCGTCGGGGACCGTCGAGAACGTTGCGGGGCGTCGGGATGATGGTGGTAGAAGGAAAAGAGGGCTGCAAACACATGCAAGCGGTGATTCGCGAGAATAGCCGCAAAGTTGTCAACGGCACATTACCAAAATGGAAAGTGCCGCCCTCAAGTACGACACATTCAGCGCATGTGCCGCGCTACGTCGAAATGTGCCGTGGTCCGAGAATGTTCACAAAAGCCTGCCCTTGGTATAAGTATACCCTCTGAGTGGCGCATGATCAACGCATGATAACATACAGTAAGTCTGGAGACCATCACATTTAAGGAGGCACCGCGGAACAGCATGGCAACGGAGGCAAAATCTATAAAACGCCGCCCCACCCGCTCTCCTCACGCTGCACTCCCGTGTTTTTTCCCTACAATGCGTTTCACCGCCCTCATCATTGCTCTCTTCGCCACTGCTGCCACTGCCGCAAACATCAATGCGAGATGCAACCCCGCCAAGCGGGACATTTGTGTAAGTCGACAGCAGTCGACAGTGCCTATCCTCGATTCTGACTAAATCCCTCCAGATCACAGACCCTACCAACCCGTGCTGCCAGGGATGACCAATTCCCCCAAACAGAATGTACATAGTCGCGACGCACAGGCCCCGAACGTAACCCGCCCCTCCATGTTAGGGACATAGGATTTCAGAGTCGTTTGTGGTGGAAAAAATCAATGCAATAATGATGACTCGTCTTGGTCTGGCGAGTTCTTCGGTTGTCGAATGGTTTGTTCTTTCCTTGAAGACCAGCTTGGTGCATTGCCGTCCAAAAAAAACCTGGAGCTCGAAAAGCGCCCACAGACTTTCTTGGACTCGGTCGTCCGTTCCTTGTCTAGATAGACAAGCTCGGGGTAGGATGGCTAAGTTGAGGACGCCACACTGAAATGTGAAAACTTTAATCAGAATCACGCGGCGTTGGCGTGAAGAGAGGAAGGATCAATGCAAGGTCAAATTCATTTAACGCACCACATCTATGTCGCGAAGGTTTTGCGAGGCAGTAGACTGCGAGGTACGCTGCGCGTAGGTCAGATAGTGTCGTTTCGTACAAATAGAAGATGACCGAGAGAGAACTTGGACTCTTGGTTGCGGAAAGCTGAGACGCTGAACTAGACAACAGAGCATTCAACCTGAATTCAATCAGAGTGTCGAGTGCGCACCAGAGGCATGGGTGGCTAGAAAATCATAAACTGAAGAAGTAAAGCACAGAGGTCCCGGATGCAGGAGCTTCCCTTGAATTCGTTGAAAACGGGTTTCAATAAGTAGCATTGAGAATCAGCCTTGTGTTTGCATGCGACTGGGTGATATTACTTACATTGGAGCGCCTTACGACTCAAAGATGGAACTTGAGCTTGAACGAGTGAGAATGAAAACCTGGGGCAGTAAGCACGATAGAACAATAAAGAAGACGAATGATTCGGGCTGGAAGCAAAAGTCTGGAAGAGCAGACAGGCATTTAGAATCAGGATGAATGAAGGTTGGAATAATGGACACCGGGACATACCGTGAAGTCTCTCTCGAACCGGAAGGCATAGCGACATCGAACTGTGTACGTTGAGAGATCATCCAGTCTCGGGGGTATCGACAACGCCTGCATCGATGGAGATGAAAAGAAAACAAAAGAATGATCACAAAGAAATAAAGGAAAGGTGCTCGAGGGAAGGTGAACAATGAAGGGCGCAGAAAGACTGGCATACGTTGATCGAAGCCGAAGGACAAGAGGTGAGAGGCACGGGGTGAAATGCGCAGGCGATGATGTCACAGTTGTCGTATGAGGTGCGACTGGCGGTGTAATCGGGCCGGAGGACGGTGCGCTCTGGGAATGGTGGATGAATGCCCTGCCCTGGTTGATGATTTTCCAGGGGACAAGAATTTTTCATCTGTCAGGCCGCAAACATCAACAACGCGATGGAAGCTGCATGAAAAACTCACTGTCGTAGGCGAATTCGGGAAGAACCCGGAATGAAGGATCGGGTTTATTGCAATGATTCACTGGAGGATTTACCGAGGCGTGGCTTTCTCCCGTGGAGTCAAGAATCACATTCATTTCATACACGGATCTATGAAAGACATCAAGCTGTGATATAAAACTGGTATGGAGATACGAGACAGGAGGCTGCGCTGCTGCAGCGCGTACTGGTATGTGGAGGGCGGTGCGAGTCGTACGGGGTCGGCGCGCCGGCGCGATGTGGAGCGCGTAGCTGTCGGAGGGTTGCGTTGCAAACACGTAAGGATGTGCACGGGTCGCGGGTCTGGTGGGGGGTGTGGGGGGTAAGGGTCTAAGGGGTACGGGTACGGGTCGTATTCTTACAGACCCGCAACATACCGTGGACCCGTCCCGCGGGTACAGGGGTGCGAGACGGGTCTGCGAAAATGATCCTGGGAGGCTTGTTTTCGCTCAGAATCTTTCCGGTAGGTAGAATTGAGTCATTGCATGGATGATCTGAGCCTTGAAATATTTTCAGGTTTTCTGACGCCCTCGACATGGATATTGATGTCAAAATTCTACTGTAGCCGAGATCCAAACACGTCAACTGCTCACTTTGTTTTGGATTTCATCGAGCACTGGGGCTTCGTTCGCACTCAATGAACGCGAAACTGATCAAGGTGAGCCGCCAAAAAAAAGTTGGAACACCTGGAGACGATAAATTGAGTATTTAAGCTGTGGTTGCGTATACCCGCGGGTTTTAGGGCGGGTATAGACCCGTACCCCTGCAGGGGTGGGGTATGGAGGGGTACGGGTCCGGGTCCGCTCGAGGTAGACCCGCGGGTGACCCGTGCACATCCTTACAAACACGCGTCCAAGGATGGGGTCGTGGGTCATGTATTGCTGTGCTGCGGACGCTGTGTTGCCTACGGGCGAGTGCGGCTGTAGGGGCGTCGAAGATGATCGAGGGGGACGAGGGAGGGAGGAGGGTGGTGAGGGACATGTGGAAAATACGGTAGCCGAGCCGTGCAGATATCGATGTGACGCCCAAGCGGGCAGGACGAAAGAGGGGGACCGGCAGTGTAGTGAGCGAGGTGTGTGGCGATGACCGTAGTCGTGCGCATCGTACTGGGCGCGGCGCTGCAAACGGGGATGGTGGAGAGAGGGAGAAAGGCGGGGCGAAGAATGAGTGTGGGGGCAGCATGCACTGCGCATGGAGACGGAGATACGAATTGCGCCCGATGCGCGACAGCGCGGTGTCGAGCGCGTGGGCTAATACGGAGTCGGCGACGCCTGGGTGTGGGTGCAGCGAACAGGAGGGCGGATGCGGCACGGGTATGTCGTAGAGGGCATATGGACGGTAGCGAGTGGTCTGGGTGGTCGCGGGTGAGTCGGATGCGTCGCTCGAGCGAAGAAGCGACCGAAGTCGAGGAAGGGCCCGTGTAGACGCGATGCGCAGAGATGTAGGACGGGGCGGGCGCTTTAAGGGCTCTGGTGGCAAAGAGCGGTGTCGTGGACGAGGGGCAAGAGCCTTTGTATGCTAGATGGGGGGAAGAGAGTTAGGATTGGGGAACGAAAGACGGCAAACGAGGAATGGCGGAGTGGGGACAGGGAAAGAAGGGGATGGGAAGAAGGTGAGGAAGGGGAGGAGACGGGCAAAAAACGACTGCTAGACGTATTTTATGCAGTCCCCTCCCAAATCTCCACTCCTCATCGTCTTGTGCTGCGAAAAGAGGTGAGGTCAACACAGAATGTCGTTGGGGAAGAGGGAGAATGTACTGGGCGCGCGTCGATGTGTTATTTGGAGGAAGCACGAACAGGTGAGCAAGGAAAGACGGACGACGTGCTGTGGCAAAGGCGGTAAGGCGTAGACGAACGGGGCGGCTTTGCAGAAGTAGTAAATTAGGAAGGCTAGAGAGTATTCAGTGGAGACACTGAGTTAGGCGCATTTGCAGAAGAAAGAGGGACGCCGTGCGGATAGGCTACGGAGAACGCGCATGAGGGTGCCGGAGATGCTGGCTTGCCTTGTCATCGACGGGGCCTGGAAGTTGAAGGAGAGCGACTTAGGCTAGTGCGCCCTAGTCTTCGGGCGGGCATGGCGGCGGGCGGTCGAGCAGTGAGTCGGCATGGGGGTGGTGTGAGTCGGCATCGGCGGTGACGCGGAGCCGGCGGCATTGATGGCGATACGCGCACAAACAAACACGTCTGGGGTTGGCAAGAGGCTTAGGGGCGGGCGGGAGCAAGGTAGTTTACAGGTGTGTCGCGTATGACGTGTAACGAACAGCGGAAGAGCTCGGAGGAGCGGGAAGCGCGGGAAAAGGGACCGGCACTCGGAAGAATGCGGCGGCGTTGTTTGGAGAGGGGCGGGCGAGCGGCGCCGAACGCGGTGGGAGCGGGGCCTCGGGAGTGGCCGGAGTTGTGTGGGGATTGGCGGCGTCACTGCCGGGGTGAATCGGGTGCGGGTGGGAGGATTCGGTGGAGGTGGGAGCGGGACTGGCCAGGTGAGGGCGATGTGGGCTTTAGTAGTACTAATGAGATGAAGTGCCTGGGAGTGGTCGGGGAGTGTCCGGCAATGGGCGGTGTGGGAATGCGGTGTGTAGAGAGACCGGCGCGATGTGGGCAAAGTGGAAGCGCGGCGTTGGGGTTTAAGTGGCGGTGAGAAAGGGGAGTGGGCGGGTGTGGGCGGTTATCGGGATGTGACGGTGTAGGGTTACGGAGTGGGACGGACGCAGTGGGTTGATTGCGCGCCAGCGTCGCGTAATCAAACTACTTGGGATTGATCGCTTGGACCCCCACAACTGACGTGCAGCACATGTCGGCATCGCCCTCAAGCGTTCGGTTGTCGAAATTGCCAGAATCACTGCTTCCCAATAATTCCATGTCGTCCAGGAATCCCTCGCCGCCGTAGTCCCAATTGGCGTCCAGTATAGTCTGGTCGAACTCAGGGGGAATGGGCAGGGAGGCGCCGGTGAGGGGAGGCCCAGGGACAAGTTCAGCAGGCGCCTGAGGGGTGAGAGGCAGTGGGATCGAGGGGAAATCAAGGGTGGTTTGGTGCAGCACGGGCGCAACAGGCGCAACCGGCATGGGAGCGACAACTACATTGTTGTGTGGGCCGACCACGTTGTCGGCTGAATCCGTATCAACCGGAATGAGACCGTCAAGGGCATCCACCTTCTCGACTGCACCATCTGGGACCAGTGCCCTGCCTTTGCGGACTTCTAGCGCTATTTGAGGTGTGAGTTGAGCTTCACCTCCTGAGAAAAGGGTACACTCACGAAAGGCTTGTTTCAGGTATTTAGCGAACTCCGTCTTGACATGCTTTTCAAAACTGGGGTGGAAAGCCTGGAAGTCGCTGCCCAGCGGTGTTGTACCCAAGCAGATGCTGTCAAGAAGGAACATCGGCGATCAGACATTTGTTTACATGTGCCCACGACTCAAAACGGCACTTACGTTTTCGTAGATATCTCTCCCTCCCGGCGCGGTGATGGTCCTCCCACCAGCAAGCAGGCGTGCAACCCCGTTTCCTGGCTGATAGCAGACAAGACCTTCCCGACCACCTCTGTCAGCTGGTCAATCACGCTAGACAACTTATTCAGCGCTCGTCCTGTGAAAGCTGTGAATCAACTTGCTGCTGCATTTGTTCTGGCGTGCGTTCATCTTCACCGTCATCCTCCTCAAGCGCCTGGGCCCGCTCCGGATTCAACGCCACCATCTCCTTGTGCACATCGTTCTTGATCACCTCCGACTCCCCCTCAAGCATCTCCGTGACCATCGTCTGTTGCAGGGCCATACGGAGCCTACAATTCATATTTACACGGTCGCCAGTGGCCACTGCCTCCGCTGCTACCACTGCCATGACCTCTTCCGATGTTAGAACCCCCACCTCTGGCAGACCGGCCTCCAGCACACGCCTCGCGACCGCCGACTCGGTCAGCTCATCGTACCCCCGCCTACGCAGCTCAGCTGTGACCTTGGTTTTGTACATCCGGTGGTAAACCTCTATCGCTCGAAGGGGGCGCGTCGCCTTAGTCTTCCTCAGGAAGTTGAAGAGGGAGCCCTTCTTCTTCGGGCTAGAGGTGGAAACCGCGGCGCGACCCCGACTCGATGCACCATAACGCATCAACCTTTCAAGCGCTACAAAAAAACACAGGTCAGTTTTAATTCCCATCGTACTCTGAAGTGGGCTAACATCCTTCATCACCACCAAAGTAGCTCTGCCTGTCTCAGGAAAACGCTGGAAGAATTCTTCGTTGAGCGCTACCCAGAAGTGGTTCGGGAGCTCGTCCACCGCCAGGTATGAAGGGAACATGCTCTCCAGATAAAGCTTTTGAGGAGCCGTTGTCCATTCTCGACAAACCATCGAAGCAGGGATAGGTGGATTTTTTTCTGGTAGGTAGATGGGTGCGAAATAAAGGTTTTGTTTTATTTGCTTCGTCTTAGTGTCCCTTACTTTGTCACAGTGCTCAATATGTCTTTTGGAGAAAACCCTGGCCGAATTGAGGGATAAATCCGGTGTATTTTCTTTTCCTCGTATCTGATGTTTCCTCATGGGTATCTCAACCATGTCTCATGCATATCTCATGCGTCGTCGCACGCGTCCCGGTTCCAGAGCGCTTCGACCGCATCACGGGCCCACTTTGGGGGCTTATCTTCGAGATCCAGATCGATCTGTGAGTCGTGTGTTACATTCCCATTCTTTTAAACCCTCACGCCACCAAACAGGCCCTCTCGTCTCTTTCTCTCTGCCGCCCACTCACCGCCCACTCACAATGACCTACAACACAGCCGCCAACACAGCCGCCAACGTGCTCTCTACTGCTCGCAACTCCACCCCACCACAGTAGCGATCACGAGGAGCTCACGGCGGTGTTAGCGACTGTGAACGACCTCGTTTTTTGTTCGGTCCAGTTGACCCGCCTGGCCCAGCAGTTGCAGAGTAGCACCCCTCCAAAACTCGTAGCCCACCGTGCTGACTCTCCACTTCTGTAGAATCGGTGCCAGAGCTCATTGCTCGTATCCATGAGCACGAGGTTGCAGACCGTACATACTGGCTAGTTATCTGATTTACATTCCCCTACTGACGTATCTTCTGTTCTGTAGACACCTGGGTCCGCGTTGTTGCCAAGACCTCCGCCCAGGTTGAGGCCGAGCATGCTGCTGCCCCCCAAGGCTCCCGCACTTGGTGGGTCGTCTTCATTGGCCGCGAACCCGGCCTCTACACCACCATGTATGTTTTTCTGTTTTCCCGTCCTCACCGGATGTCCTTGCTCATTTTTTGCCGTCTTAGCGAGGAAGTGGACAGGCAGATCAAAGGCTACCCCAACCAGCAGTACCGCCGCAAGCACGACAAGAAGGAGGCTCTCATGGCTTATGCCCAGAGGTGGCAGGACGGTGGCGTGGAGAAGTAGGTTGAGTTGACCGAGGACTAGAGTAGCCCTGCTCTATCTTGTTTAACATAGTGTTCTACTCCCTGCGTGCCCTTAATGTCATGCAGTCTTCGCCCCTCTTTCTTTTGGGAAACAAAGATCTCTGGGACTTGATCCTGGGTTCGCCCCATCTATTCGATTGGTACGTCTCTATTGGAATGTTGTCTGGAACTGCACGCACGACTTCTAGTTCCGATCTGTATCACCTCCATTAGCAAAACGACCGATGAAAACTGGCAATCACACCCGATTGATGGTTGGTCGCCCAATTGTGACAAGGACTTGGCGGCAAGGACTTGCGCAGGTGCGGGGATTTTGGGGTCGTTCTTGAGGTGTCCGACGAGTTACTAGCCCGCAGCTCAACTGTGTGCAAATAGCCCGAACGAGAATAAAACAGGTGATACGTACCCATTAGACGCGAGTTGATTTTGGCACACCTCGTTCACACTATAAACACGCTCGAAAACGGAATCAGCGGAATGAACGACGAGCACTCACTCTGGCGTCGGGTCGAAAGCAGAGGAGGGGTCCACACGTCCGGGGTCAGATCCAAGTCGGGTTCCTCCCAGGAGTCGCCTAAGGGTTGATCACTCTTGCGTTTCGGGGCAGGATCCCACCGCCGACGCGCGAGCTTCTTGGCTGCACTGGATACCAGCTGAAGTTCATCCCTGAGTGGCAGTGGAAAAACCAGAAACACACACCGTTGCTCGGCCGCTTTGACTCTCTTTTTCTCCTTGACTTCAGGATGCCTCTCATAGTACCGAGCAGAGGCGGCCTTCTACTGGTCCCGTTTGTTTTGGACCACACGTGCTTTCAATCTTGTTCCTGCTCCTTACTCGTTACGAGGAGATTGGTTGAAGACAGAAGGAGAGCACGCACTTTGATTCAGTGCATTTGAGGTCATACGCTGCGCGCCGAAGTTCATACTCAGCCCATTCCGGCTGACACCGGTGTTCGTCCTCAGAGTTGTATTGCTGTTCATCCTGTGCACTTTCGACGTCAGAAGACATAGATGATGACATGGGAAGCAGAAGCGAAGGTGAATGCACAGCGTTGGCTGACCTGTTTTGGATGCGATCACAACTTCTGCCCTACCTCTCAATTGCTCACTGCGCTGGCTATGACCTCGCCTAAGTCTCAAATTTTTACGGTGAAAATCGGAGGAATACCCGCAAGGCGCACACCCTTTGTTTTTCGAAAACTGTTAAGTTCATGGTGAGGTGTGGACCAATCGTCAAAATCCTCATACTCGTTTCTCGGAACCTGAAGGCATCCCTGCCTTCTAGGAGACGGCTTGAGCTCGTGGGTCCAAATCTATATTCAGAACCTCTGTGAGTGAAATATTGGAGATGGAGGAAATGCAACGGAGGAATCCTCATACTTTTTTACGAAACACCTGGTCAGACCTATCTTGTCTTCCCGAGTTCGAATATATAATTCGATTTTATGTGCACTGAGGTGGTGAGGGACCTGAGACGAAAAGTTGGGCGCACTTACAGAGATGTCAAGATGCAACCACTTTAGGAAGTGAGATCACAACTACTCAACTTCTCAATCTCGTCTTGCACTCGTATCAACCTCGATTTCTCCAATTTTTGGTCCAAGGCAGCATGGGATATGAAACTCTCAGGATCCGTCAAAACTGCATTCTGTGGACCCATCTCTTGTCGTTGTTTGTGCGATTACGCAGCAGTACATAAAGTGTTCGAATAGGTGCACCAACCGAGCTGCTGGGGAATAATTAGTTAGGTTCTCCTGAGGGCTCACACCACTTGTTTCGTAAAATCTGCGGTGTTCGTGCTGAGATGTCGAGTGATAGTTAGAATCCTCATTTTTTGTTGGAAACCTGAAGTCAGCCTTGCCTGGAGAAAACGGCTTGAGATCCTGAAGTAGAGTCTGGATTCAGACACCGTATAAGTGGTGGCTCAGAGGGAGAAGTGACCAAAAACTGCGTGTGCTCATACATAATTGCCGACATGCTGACCATTGTTTTGGCGATGACTCCCAAATAGGACGTGTGTGTGTACGACGGTGTTCACTTTACCATCAAATATTGATGGTAAAGTGAACACCGTCCCTTTATGCAGGCTCAACCCCGACAGTTGGCCCAATTTTGAGCCTGGGGATTTTTTATCCAATGTGATAGAAGTAGTTCTATAGAACCAAATTGTGGAAAAGATAATAACTAAAGGTACAAAATGTCGCTGAACGATGTGTTCCGAACTAAACCCAAACAACACACTTATCACCCAAATACAACCCAAGTCCTTCCGGAATAAGCGGTGAGGCCTACGGAAATAAGACTAGGATCGGAAATAGGCCGATCAGCGAGCACAAGAGCCAAGATTCAGACGAGTGGTAGTCCCTTTACAGGTCCTAACAAGGTTGAAGGGAAGGTATGTGTTTCCCTTAGGAAGATGAACCTTCACTACAAGATATCACCAGGAATTGACCTGAGCGATAATCGAGCGGTGGAAATAAGATGTTTTAAAAGCTTCGCAGCTTATGAGACAGCAAATGTTGAGAGTGGTGGTGGTGGTGGTGGTGGTGGTGTCGTCCAACGACGTGCAGGAGACCTCAGATAGGTCGACGATATAACAATTCCAAACGATAGCAAGCCCGAAGCTTATTTCCCAAGTCCCGGTGATGATAGCTGATTCCAAAACACAATTCGATTCCCAGATGATAGATAGCCTCAATCACGTCCAAGACGTTTCCAATACCCTATTCCGTATTCCAACTTAAGGTTTCCCGATGTTAAAGTCCAACGACGATACACACTGAGCCAACCCCAGAAATAGCCCAATTGCAAGCGTTCAGCCTACTAATACATGGGTGATTCTGTGCCCTACTCGAGATAATGTCCTGACTACTTATACAAACCCCAAAATCATATGCAAGTCCAAGAACGAAATAGAAATTAGTAAAATGGCCCGAGTTCCCCTTCCTCAGCCGTTTATCCGTCGGAAGGGCTCCCGCGAGCGTATTGCCATTGGTTGGTGAACAGGGTGATCGTGATGTCCGCTCGAGCGGCTGTTGGTCAGCCTAGGGGTTTGAAACCCTCAGTCTCTTGGCTGACTGATACCAAGTCGTTCATCCTATTTCCCGCCGTCCCTGGTCCTCTCCCGCCTTCGCTGGCCATCGGGTAATATTCCCCTGGTCTCCAGCTCCTCGTAGATACCCCTAGTGAGACTCGTCCCAGAAAGGGATCTTATTTCCCCAACTCCGTCTGCTCGGAATAAGAACAATCCCATCAGATCTCCTTAGCCGACCTTCGCTAGTCCCGGAACTTCACCGGAACGTATATCCCCGGGCCTTGACGTCTATCACATAGAAGGTGCACGGCCTATTGGTGCAGAAATAAGACTATTCCCGCATGCCCTTGTTATCAGTATGTCCAGCTTATTCCATCGTGTGGGAATAAGACCAGAAATAGTCTCTAAAGAGGTTTGTGGGCTACACATTCCTCTACAGTTTTCGAGGCGAGCACTGTCAGTCCGCAGGGTAGTTCCCTACCCCTTGTACTCGTTACTCTGTGATCACAACCCATCTGGCTATACCGAGACCGTATACCAGTCCTTAGAAATAAGCCTATACTGTAATCCGACTATTCCTGAAACGCGCAAAATGTGCGGTGTTTAGGTATAGACGGATTCCAGACAGTTCATCGCATCAGAATTACCTCAAAACACAATTCCAGCACATTGGGGCTCCTCCAGAATCTCCTGGAATTCAGTCTGTGACATCCGATATATTTCGTGAAATTTTAACTTGCAACGGAGGTGCACGGTTGCTGAGATACAACACATAAGAAGGTTTCCACTCATGTCTGACTCAGCAGCACTGGTGCTGGCAAATCCCGAGGCACCAAGTGTTCTCAATCTCAATTATTCTGCCCTGCCATTTTTACTCTCACCCTTTCTTCAGCAGCTTCTTCCCAAAATGCAAGTTGTTTGTACACAAGTAAGAAGGACAACAGCAAAAAATGGACTACATCCATCAGAGCTTTGCGATGGCGGGCTGAACTTTCCACAACCAACACTCCGGCTCCTCATCATCTATACGCCCAATGTCTTGGAGGGGGCAGGAGAGTGTATGTGCAAACATGTGGTATTTTGCAACAATGAAGTGGTTCGGGTTGGCCAGGTCGTAAGACACAATAGTATGCGATGGCGACCAGATTATCACGGTAATAATCTTGTCCATACCGACGTACCTGGACCTAGATAGGTATCTGGCCATCAAACAAACCAAAAACACATACCATTCGCCGTGATCCCGATCAATAGTCCCGGCTATCCATCTCTTGACCTCAGTGCCGGACCCGATGCTGGCGGGATCCACTGGCAGGTGCAGCGCAGTCACATCGGGCGGGATTATCATTGGGATAGTGAAGGCGAAAGATGGTGAACACAAGACAAGATCAACATTTACGGAATCATGCCGTTACCAAGTGGCATGAGATCCGAATGCACCCACATGCCGTTGCACTGGGAGCTGTCACCTACCGTATCCGTCTCGGCAAAAACCATCTCGCTGAACGACGAGTCTCCTTATCCTCATCATTCGGATCCCGAGCCCAAGATACATCCAACACCCCCAATCTCCTCGACACGGCAGCCAATTATACCTCAAAACAGATGAAACTTGCGTGGCTTCCCCTCTGGATCGACAGTGATAGCTGCTTATTGTCTCCAGTGTGTGCGACCATGGCAACACCCCATCTGAAAAGATGAGTGGGTATCTGCACGATCCTGGTCTTTCGTGCACTGAAGGAGGCCATCAACCCTTGAATTGCTCTTGATGGAGTGTGATTTGGATACCGATCGTGTGGATGCCTTTTGTCTCGCTCCTGCTTGCAGAGAAAGGACCAAAGAACACAAGCGAGTGCTTCCATTGATCGAGATTCCTGCTCCTGATTCTGTGTTACCGGCAATACTACTTTTACCGATCGCAATAATTCTCCCCTCTCCCTGATGAGTGATCGTTAAAATAGCCGTCCAACTTCCGATAGTACAGCTGAAGGGGCTCACTGGTTAGGATCTACTTTGTTTCATTTTGGTTTCGCTAACAATGACTTTGTAGCTGGAGTTGATTCACTTTCAAAGAGCTCAGCCGCGCACACTAACAGAAATTCATCTCAGCTTCCATGGACAATACCAATGAGATCTCCACCCCAATTGGGATCAGAGCAGTGTTGCATACAGCTGGGACAGGTTTGTCAGGGGAACCCCCGCTCTTCCGGCCTTTCCGGCTATATCTCCGGCTATCTTTCTAGGTTCCCTGCTCCGGCTTCCACTCCGGCTATTCCTCCGGCTAATGCCTCTGGCTTTCCACCCGCCCATTCTCATTGGCACGTGCTATGCGACCAGGCCTGCGATCAAGAGGTGAGCGATCGGAAGATCCTGTCCTCTGATGTGGCCACGTGCGAGAGATTTGTAAGCACCGATCATTTGTATTTCCAGTGGACACTTGGCAGAAAATGCACCGGATTGGGACGTTGGTGCATGGATGGGCACCGCTGGAGTTAGAAGCGGATTTTATCGCAAAGTCGTAGGCCTCGGAGCATGTGGAACTGGATGGCCGCCTTTGCTGCCGTCGATCGCCGATATTTGTGCCTGCCAAACAATTTCCCAATTTGGGGGTGTGGTGTGTTGTGGGAACGTTGGCCATGATCGTCCGATCAAGCACCTCTTGCCTGCGATCATTGTAGATACCTCCGGACACGTGCTACTGGGTAGTTACTGATTCGTATATAAGGTTTCGCCTAGCATGGGAATCCTCATCCTTTCTTCTCTTCGGATTCCCCCGCTAGGTGCGTAGTATTCCCGCTCCTGTATTTAGTACCCATATTTATACTTCGGATTCCCCCGCTAGTTTCCGCGCCCTGCGCTGAGCTTAAGGTTGCCCTTACAAGCTTATGGTTCCCTTCGGCGAACAGAATCAGTAGATCTGAGATTGTATGTACTTAGTTGTCAGATGTCATCCAAGTTTAATATCACAAGCAAGGTATTGATTGGTTGTGTTAAGGCAAAGGCCTTAACCACGATGGAAAGTAGGTCGGGTATGTAACCCGACCTACTTTCCATCGCTGGATCTGAGATTGTATTTAATTAGTTGGGCGATCAGCAATTGATTGGGACAACATTGTTTTCCTACCACATCCTTCTTTTATTAGCACGATGCCCATACTGTTGCCGATGCCGACAAATTCTGTTTGGCCATAGAGAAGACCGAGGGCAAGTGGTATTTGTCTGCCAGTGGGCTCATGTCGCACAACAGGTGCGAGTCCCGGGACCTGTACTACAATATCTGAATAAGTCACAGCAATGTTATTGCCCCTGCTGATCTGCCAATATACTCCGCACCAAGCCTAGTGAAGATGGCTGAATATTTGTGTGACTGTATTGCATTTGAGGGAGTGTATACGGGGAATGGGTGTTTGGTGGCTGATAAAGAAATATATTATGTTGTGGATGGCGACTGCAGCATCTACAATACGATGTAAGTCGCTCTAACCTCTTCTCGTTGAACTGTAGGTCACTGACGCGTTCTCAGAGCCAATGCCGAAAATGTGTGGAATGCAATGGGAAATCCACAGGGATACATTTATGCAACGCCACATATCGGCTGCTGCCCTAGACCATGTTGATCGTGATTCGAGGTAAGATAGGTGACATCCAGATCCATCTAATCACAGTGAAGTGTTACTGTGACGTGACAGTAACGTGGAAAGTGTGAAACTTAAATTTTTGGTCTCAAAATATATTTGTGTCTGATGCATGCTCTTTGTGATCTGAGCATTTTTTCCAAAAAAGACAATAAACCTTTTTTTGAAGATAACTATTGAAAATCTGCTACCACAGAATTGTAGCTACACTCAAGCTCTACATTTCTGTGGTTTTAGTTTGTCTATCAATTGCGTTGGCATCAACTAGTGTAGCTCACAGTCTGTGTCACGCTGGTGACATCACGTGATTAGATGGATCTGGATGTCACCTATCTTAGAGGATATTAAGTTAAGTATGTATGCGACACCTCAAACAGTGAGCACGTGGGGATGCTGTGGGCGGTGCTACATGCATGTGGAAACAATGATGTGATCTTGACCTGTACCCGAGGGTAGCGCTCGCTGGGAGCCAACCACTTGGGATGGCTGCATTTTCACTTCCATTTGCAACACCGTCATTAATTCTATGTAAGTAAGCATTTGTTCTGGGATTTGTTGCAGGTGATAATGAATTCATCCAGATCAAATACGAGATCAAATGTGAAATGTGAGGATTGCCTGGAAAATGTGAAGATCCAGAGTGGGTCGTCAGGCACACAAGGCGTTTCGCTCTACCATGGCCTGAGGGCACAAACACAAGGTGTATGCCGACGAGGACGACCTCAACGACGGCAGCTACAGCGACAACTCAGCTGAGGGCTATGTCCCTCCCCCGACCACCAATCGTGTCAGCTACATCCCTCACCAATTGGTCACAGCGATGGCAGCTGGGAGAGCTCGTTCCGGCAGTATTGAACCTGCATGTGCAGCTCGAAATCTGGAAGAAGTGATCAAACCCTGCTGTAAAAGTTCGTTATAACTAAAGGGACAGAGATCATATGCTGGACATGAATCAATCTCACAGTGACTGTTTGAACTTAAAGGCGAGTTGTATTCCCTCTCGAATCAGCAGACTTACAAGCTCCTAAACGGCAACCATTGGCAAGTCAAACAGCCTTGCAGTAGTCGAAGTAATTTGTTGGGGAGAAGATGTGTTTACGTGAAACCTGCTGATGAAAATGTGATGCACACTGTCAGGGGAACCCCCACTCCAGACGCTTCAGACAGTTTCCATCTGGACTGGCTCCAGACACTTCAGATGGTTTTCCGTCCCGGTGCTCCAGATACTCCTGCGCTCATCTCCATCCAACCGTCCAACCATCCGGGACATCTGTCTGCTCTCACTGGCATGTGCTTTGCAATCAGGCCCGTGATCACTGTAGATACCTCCAGACACGTGCTACTGGGTAGTAACCAATTAGTATACAGTAGAGTGGGCCAATGCATTATGAGCATTATGCATTAGTAGCACCACTCTATGGTGGTGAGAGCCATTCCGTGGATCTCCGAGGCCGATGCATTATGAGAAATTTTGGCAGGTATGCATTATGAGGTTATGCATTATGACCCTCACTACTGTATTAGGTTTCGCCTAGCATGGGAATCCTCATCCTTTCTTCTCTTCGGATCCCCCCGCTAGGTGCATAGTATTCCTGCTCCTGTATTCTAGTACCTATATTTATAATTCAGATTCCCCCACTAGTTTCCATGCCCTGCGCTGAGCTTAAGGTTGCCCTTACACACCCAAAAGGATTTTGATCACGACATATAGAGTATAAGAACCCGTACCTAAAGGTAGCGGAAATACAGTACAGTAATAGCTTCGCATGAAATATCTTAGCTGTTCTGCACAGAATAAATATCTTTGAGGCCCTACAAAAAAGGATGTTTTTGCTCCTCTTGCACCTTCCAGAACCTGGCCATTCTGGATGTATTACCATGTATTATAAAGCAATATGATAGCCATGTCAATGAACTAAAACTCTTGCCAGTGGGCCCTGGGCATCTAAGCACATCTTGTCCTGCTAGAGCCCAATTCTTCAGAAGTTTGATCCTTTGTTTGGTCAAGCTTGGTTGAAGTGAACACGTATGTGGAACATGTGACACTGGTCACTTTGGCTGTATGAAAATTTCA
This sequence comes from Mycena olivaceomarginata, assembly GCA_029378375.1. Taxonomy (NCBI): domain Eukaryota; kingdom Fungi; phylum Basidiomycota; class Agaricomycetes; order Agaricales; family Mycenaceae; genus Mycena; species Mycena olivaceomarginata. Next base: position 128,740 of record JARKIC010001205.1, read on the forward strand.
TTCCTAAAGAGGCAAAAAATGTGGTTTGTACTGCCACCTAGTCTACACATCAAGCCTGCCCCAGAGTTGCCGCCAACTAAGCTATATACATGTTTTGGGGGGGGGGGGGGGGGGGGGGGAAAGAATTGACACAGCGGATTCGAACCGGCCCCATTTGCATGGATTACATCATCACTAAATTCATTGGATTAGGCTGTTAAAAAGACTTCAAAAATCTAATGGACACAGCCACTATTTCATTACCTCCGATAGACGCACTGATAAATGTATCGCCGACTCAAAAAGCTGGTTCCGATTATGAAAAGAACGAGTTCATAAAGTACTCGTAACAGCACAAATATATCCAAGAAGTTGATTTATTCACAGACAGTATCTAGTACGTACAAACAATGAATTACCATTTTTTTTCAGTTGCAATCTCAGGGAGCTGAAGCATCAATGAGTAGAACAAATAGAGGAGAAATAAACATATACCGCAAACAAATAGCGGTCGGGGCTCAAATCAGACGATAACATGAACCAACTATGTGAGTTTGAGTGCAAGTACATAGGGAATTGGAATACTTCCATCACTCATGGAGCTTCAAGGATGAACCCTAGGCCATTAGCCATGTGGTGGCATAAAATACCGGGGGCCACATGCTAAAGATACATTCTGTCCTTTGAAAATCCAAAAATTCAGTTGAGATGTCGGCGATCTCAGGCACGTTGGAGATCACCAGCCTCAGCGGGGACACATGCATCACCAAATCTGGGTATACATGTGTACTACATGTGTAATATTATAGGTAGGCCTACCAAAAATGCGTCCTTGTTATGTCTGCTGGCTATCTGGAACTTGAAAAGTATTGGAGACATATTCAGAACCGATGTGGGGATTGTTGGACAGTGTGTGAGAGAGATATGATTATTGCTCTGCTCAAGGCTCATAAGTGCAGTCAGTTTGGAGTCGATGGTCTTGAAAAAAAGAAAGAGCTCATCCCGGGACCGCGACTTGCTCGCGAGACCTTCAAAAACATGAGCAACATCTAAAAAGTTGATATAAGTGCATTAGAGTGTGTTCGGAATCCAGATCCATATCCATCTGGATATATTTCCTTTTATGCTAGTCGTGAGAATATCCAAAATACAGCGTGATTCGAGCGTGATGACACATCCTTGACACACTGACCAACCATGCTGACTGCACTGACCGACCAACACAATGCCTCCACCTCCTGCAGCCATCCACACCCTCAAGCTACGTCTTGTTGTTGCTGCCACCTATTTCTGGCACATGATCGATCTAGCTGCAATCACGTACACCAGTCCTTTGTATTGGCAACAAGACTAACATACATCTGCCTTGAGTGGGCAAGCCTGAGTGGAGGAACTTGTCGCTAGGCATCCGAGGTGGATAAAAACCGAGATGGGCATGAGGCTCCATGTATTTCTCATCCTCCTAGTGAAACTTCGCACTCTGTTGGGGTTGACAGACTCGAAATATGTCAGCCTGGAGCAGCAGGTCGCTATTTTCCTGTATTCCTGTGTTGTAGGCATGTCCATTTGTCATATTGGCGAATGATTCCAACGGTTCAATGAAACCATCTCAAAGTAAACTTTCCTTGACATTTTGCACTCTGCTCATCATGGTTTCCAAATATTTCAGACGTGTTCTCATCGCACTTTCCTCACCCCCGTTCTACACACACTATGTTCGCCTCCCTTGTGTCAGTGACCCTGTACCCGAGGCAATCACTCATGATCCGAGGTTCTTCCCTTTCTTTGAAGGCGCCATTGGGTCCATGGATGGGACACATATCAATTCTGCACCACCGGCGGCAGATCGGCAAGCATCGCGAAACTGCAAAGGTGATGTATCAATGAATTGTCTGGCTTGTTGTTCGCAAGACATGCACTTTTTGTACATGCTCAGCGGCTGGGAATGGTCGACAGCAGATGCTACACTCTTCCTTGAATATAGGTACTTATAACCCCTTATAAGCCTTTATAAGCATGCCAGCTTGCCTATAAGGTTCAGAAAGCCCCTATCTTGGCTTATAACTCAAAACAGATTTTTGCGACAACTTCCCGCCACTCTATGATCTCTACCTTTTGCTGAAGGGTCGCCGGGAAGAACCAAGGCAAGATGAATGGAGATTAGCGAACAGAACAGTTGAGATGACGAAAGAGAAGTGACAGGAGTATCAATCTGCAATCGTCGACGGAAATATGCGTGAGCACATGAAGCGACTGCAGGATGCGGGGATTTGTGATCTTCTTCCTGATGCCATACGGTCATCCCATTTGTCGGGACAGGAACTGTGGGACCAGGACCATTTTGAACGTCTTCTCGAGAAGTTCATTGTGGCTATGGATCAACCGTTCACATTAGTCGAAGAGCTGAGTTTGGGAAGCTACTTTAATATGTGCATAAACACACCGGTAGAGTTCTGGAGATACCCAAGGAAAAGTCAGTCAAGGGCAAAATCATGAAGATGGGCGACAAATTAGAAAAAGAGCTAACTGCAATGTTCGCGGTAAGTGTGTTCTCACGAATCGCCGACGAAAATGGCGCCTCACTTGTTATAGAAAAATGAATCCAAGTTTGCTCTGTCACTTGACGGCTGGACATCGAGCAATGGATATGCATCCATCGCAATGGTTCTGCACTGGGTTAATAACTCAGGTGATCTGGGTGAGACTCCAATTCGCCCGTTGTTTCTGGTGGCCAATCTCTCTGCATTGTGCAGAGGAATGTTTGATTGATTTCGCTGAGCTTATCGGTAGCCATTCCGGTGAGAACATGGCAGATACAGTTTGGGCAACTCTAAAGAAGTTTGGTCTTTGTAGACGAGTTTGTTTTACCGAGTTCCGTCTGACCGTCCACTGTCAGACGGCTGTCCCGTCCACCGTCCCGTCCCATCAAACGTGATACGTGAGCCTCCGCTACTGTACCGTCTCCGAACCGTCCACTGGACAGCCGTCTTTGGCACCGTCTATCTGCCAGGACGGACGGTGACAATCTCTAGCCGCTTTTGCACAATATATTCCTCGGAGATGACAGGCGACACTCACCCATTTCCGTATTTCATACCTATTTTCCGCTGATCGTTTTTCATTTCTTCTCTTTTATATATATATATCTTTTCGGTTATACTCAGGTACTTGTTGTATTACATTGGTTATACTCATGCACTTGGCCTCTCTTATATATTCTCTGTATGCGAGCCGCCTCCCCTCAGACTTCATATCACTCTTGTGCGTGAGGACTGAGGTGAGTGACTCTTTTTACTTACTTAGGTTCTCTTTCTGACTTGTACTTTAGCTGTTGTTGTCTAGGTGAATATTATCAGACTTCATATCACTTTTATGCGCGAAGACTGAACTGCTATTGTCTAGCTCTCACACACTTTATAGTCTCACTCTTACAGTCTGGGCATCCTTTGTTGGGCCAACATTTAAGCTGGGGCAAAGGTGAGTTGTGCTGATGTGTTGATTTGAGAAGGGTCTGATCACTGAGCGGTGGGCACCCAGTCAACAGTCATCATTCATTTTCTGTGGATCTGACTTGATGGTTCTCACATGGTTCTCACCACATATAAAAAATGATTCACAAACTGATCATTCAGGGAACAATGGCCTCACCAGACAACGGTGAGAGGAAACAAATAAATACAATCTGGACATAAATACAACAGGCATATGGGGAAGGAATTTAGCATGGCATTAGAACAGAGGCAACACCTTCTGAACCCTCCAAATGCACACTTTCAACCTGCTGGATCTCAGATGATCCCATGTTCAACCACTGATCAGGTGCAGTCAAAGTGGTCAAGGCTTCCTGATCACGCTTTTCAGCAGCTGAGAGCCTCACATCAATCTGAGCGACATCTGTGGCCTGCAATGATCGCTCAAACAGTGGCCGGGCTGTCTGCCACAAGGAAATTGCCTTTGAGATATGTCCTTGTTCATTTGCAAGATCTCCTATACGGATCATGCATTGTGCTCGGCTGCGATGGATGTCCATCTGTGTGAATCCTTCCAGTGCCAACATGTACAGATTTTCAGCAGTTTTTCCATCTTTGTTGATAATAAAAACATCTCCCAGACAGAGAAGTGCTTTGTGAAGTGCAAAGTTATCTTTTGTTTTGTAGGCAAATCCCAAGTATGTCACTGGCCATCTGAATTGCCATTCCGACCTTGGCCAAGCTGTGATATCGGCAAGTCTTCCAAGCAGAATAATTCAACCTCATTGTTTGTCCCCCAGATGGAATGAAGACATTCCTGGAACATGATCTTTGCCAAGTTAAACTTCTTCTCTCTGAGTTCAATCTCGGCCTCAAGCATGTTACAAGATGCAGTGTCTTGGGAACTGGCAAACTTGTTAAACATATCTTTTGCTTGGTTTCAACCTGTGATACACGTCCATCAGATGTCCACACATTATGTCAATATGTACAATGTTGAGAAGTGATATTGCATGGGTGTAGGCATCTTGGTCTGGGGAAACAGTTGCAACTATTTGACTGTTGATGCTTCTGGCTTGAGCATATTCTGATTTCAGACGATGGATCTCCCCCTGCTCGACTGCCATTTGGTGGTCAAGAAGCCCCCCAGCCAGGCCGCAAATACCAAGAAGGATTCTACCTCTGGATATGCTGTCCATAGCCTGCAGGAAGTTCCCTAGATATGTGGAGCATAGAGCTCCAATCCCTAGTGCTCTTGCCTCCAGAAACAAATTTGGGGCCAGTTTTAATAGCTGCAGTGCCTTAGCTATATGTGCCTGAGCTGTGCAGTAGTCTCCAGTCCTACATGTGAGTATTGCAATGCTGAGCAAAACATTACACTGCTCGTTGTTATTCAGACACAACATTGACAATTCCAGTGCTTTTTCATAGAATTGCATAGCTTGACGTGTATCAAATCTGCACTGTAGAAAATAAAGCCCTGCTGCATGATAGAATTTGCCTAAGATGTGATCATATGAGACAGATAGTGGCTTACTGAAGAAGTGCACTTACACTCAAGAATAGGGGTTGTCAACATGTTCAATCATATTTGGTTGCCTGTGTTATGAGTTGCTCCCTATCAAGGCTGGGGTAATAGGCAGATGACTTGAGAGCTTCGATGATGAAATGTAGCTGCAGTTGGGGGTCATCCAGTCCAGGTAAATAGGTAGAATGCTATCCAGCAACCCTGTATAACCTCGTCCAGTGAGTCTGTAGAATGAATTCAGGGATGATATGCTGTGGATGGTAATCCCCAGATCCGGAGCATGATTGTATAACCCCTGTTGGAGGACTTGATGGAAATTTGCCAGATTCAATGTAATTTTATTGATCACAGGCCTCAGCTGCTCTCCATTATACTTCTGATATAGCTCCAAAAGTGCATAGAACTGCATGCGGAGACATTGTACAAGGGCTAGGGATGGGGGGTAGGAACTTTTGGACATATTCTCGTATGGGCATCAGTGACCGAAGCCGCCTGTTGCCGTCTTGGTATGCTATTGATGTGGCCAGCAATACAGTCTTGCAACTGAGAATATTGCGGATTGGAAGTTTGTATTGGACCAGTTCACTATCAGAGAGTCCATCAGGGAGGATTGAGAGAAGGCTCAACAATTCCTTGCTCTCTGATGTGATCCTGGGACTGGAGAGAGAGAGACTGATTGACACATCCATATTGGATTTTCGGTCATACCCCAGAGTCAGCAGAGATGTCCTTTCAGTTTTCCATCTAGTCAACACATTGGAAAGCCCCTCATAGTCAGACAAATGAGCAATGAGGTCCACTGCAAGGGGCATATTATCTGTAAATTGGAGAATTTGCTCCATGTCCTCTTTTATATAAGCATTATCTGTAATATCCATAAAGATTTTCTGTGCAGCTTCAGCTGACAGAGGTTGCAGTGGCAATAAGAATGGGTGAGTCCAGTGGACTTTGCCAGGCCTTCTCAGCTCCTCGCATTGTGATCTGGGAGAAATCAGTCAAACAAAAAATGGAACCAGGCCTAGACATACTAAGAGTGCAAGGTGTTTCACCTCTGTAAGGAGTGAAAGGAATTCCTCAGTTCCACCTCGCGACTGGATAGGTTCCCATACTGTCTCCAGATTGTCCAAAACCAGAAGACAAGATGGCTTCTGTGACAAGTACTGGACAACAGGTCTTGTGGGATTGGTTCCTGGGTTCAGCACCAACATGTAGTCCAATGAGGGCTGCAAGTTCCATGCTGGTGGTTGCAGCTTCTGCATTGACAAAAAACCTGTTTTGGAATTTTTCCAAGGTCTGTGGATAGTGCAGGATTGCTTTTGCAAGGCTTGTCTTGCCCATTCCACCTCCTCCAAGAATAGCTATTCTGGGCGACTCCTGGTTGAGCATTTTCATGATGGTCTCCACCTCTGATTGACGACCATAGAAGATCTTGGGCTTTGAAGGCAACATTGAAAATGAGGTTGAACTATAAGGGAAAGATTTAGACACTCAGTTGATCACACAACCAATATTTTACCTATTTTTCGATTCATTCCTACCCTGATAAACCTGACTCCCAATTAGTTGGATGTAACAGCTGTGAACTGTTCACCTACCGACGATCTGTTTGAGTTGGTACTGCTATCAGACAGGGTCTGAATCAGCTCAAACAATTCCTCATGCATGAGCTGGGCTGTTTTCTTCATCACATCAATGTCATTCACCCACAGAGGTCTGGTGGTGACCTAAGAGCAGTCAATCAATGTCTGGCCAGAATATAAAATATATTACACACCTCAAAGACTTCCACAGCCTGGCCCAATCCTGCATGACAATCCCTGAGCAATTTCTGCACTTCATTATTGCGGAACAGATACTTGATCCTGTTCCCATCCTGTTGTCCTTCAAGGAAAGTATATATCTTGTGCAGAGTCCTGGAGAAGCAGGCACTTCGTTAACGGGTGTCACAAAAATGGCCACTGCATACTCCATGAACCTCCCAATGTTATGCAGCATTTCTGGAGACATGGATTCGACTGTTTCAGCCTTGAGATGGAGGTTGATAATTGCATACAGAACTGGATGGATGTTCTCCATGAGTTGAGCACATTCATCCTTGTTCCGTTTCACATTCTATGCCATCCTGTGAGTGCCTCAATTGTTAATGTTCAAGCCTTCTCACCTGAACCATGTCAATCAAGGCCTCAATGGTGTTTGCAATGCACTGAATAAATGGTGGGCCAAATGCATCATTCAGCTCCTTGAGAAGTGTTAGGGCAAGGGTCAAGCAGCCCTTAATATTATTCAGGCGAATTTCTGTGACAGTGGACTGGCGGAGCATTTTGAGATGAGGATCAAACATGGGGCTTGCATGTTATATGTACCCTCTTGAGGCTGTGTGCTGCATGGGAAATCCATTACCCATCTGACTCAACTGCAAGATTTGTCTGTTCATCAGCACACCCATCTCCAATCCATTCACTTCTGATTCTGATTGTTGTGTCTTCTTATTGACAGGAAACACCCTCACAATATCCTGTTACCTGCCAAACCCAACTGATGACTCTTTCACTCCATATATCAACATCAGCATATTCATCTCTGATTCATCTACTTCTGCTGCCAATCCCACCCTTTCCATCCAATTCATGAGATGAACAGATGCCAAAATAAACAAATGATACTGGCTTATCCATCACATGAGATCCATACCCACACTTGAACCTCCGCTGACCAAGGACATATTAATTACCCTAAGACGTGACAAATCCGGCGCAGTACTGCTGTGAAAATAGGACAGCTTGCAGCCTACATCTATCTCCACCTTGTTTAGATTTGATCCGACGTGATGTCGGTCTCAGGACTCACACGTGCTTCAGCAACAGCTGATGCATCGGCGACCAGCAGTCGTGATGGCCAGTGCTGCTAGGACCCTGACAATCCCTTTGGAGGCTAGGGCCCGAAATTCCTGAAATCCTCGATTTTTGTCCGGACAGATTTCCTCGAGATTGCGCTGTTTTTGTCGGGACAGGACCTAGCCCAGGCTTCCCAAAAGGGTGATTTTCCGCTCTCACGACCCAAAAAATACCTAAATTTTCTCGTATAAGTATCCTTTCTATTCTTCTATGCGGAATACACAAGTTGAACTTGAATTTGAGGTGAAGAAATTGTTTCCAGCTGAATTTGGTGAAAACTTTCTCCCGGACATCGACCCAAACGTCGACGAGATCTCGAGTTTTTGTCCGGACAGGACCTGGGTTGTCCGGCCTCAAATCGCAGTTTTTTGTCCGGCCAGAACCTAGGTTTTCGAGCCAAAATGTCAATTTTTTGTCTGGCACGAGCCTTAGGGTCGAAAGGTATTGTCAGGGGTCCTGTGCTGCTCTACATGTTTCATGAGCAACAGAGAATGTTCCTCCAGGAATAACAAAAAACCTGTTTCTGAAAACTGAGGTGAGTCGGTGATATCGATGGGAGTTCAGCATCGGAACACGGACCAGAAAAGGCCACGTGTCAGATCTTCCACCCTTCCTCACTGACACCATCAGACGGACTCATCTATGCGGTTTGGAGTGTGTTCCATTCACAAATGATGCCCAAGATTTGTCAGGTATCACCCTTTTTATAAAATTGAGCTTTCTGTCCGTCCGAAGCCATATCTCCGTATGGTTAAATTGCACTGCATGACCACAGCACGGCAGATCATCGCTATCAAATCGGCATGGGTGCCATCCGTCCGGCCGGCATGCATGAAAGCAATCATTATATTCAGCCCTGCTCGCATGCCGAGCTGCGAACACTTGATGACTAGCTCATTAAATGAAATGCCGCTTTGTGCGGATCGTTTTTTTGGGGGGAAACTTATTCACTTTATAAACTGTTTGCCCTCCTCGGCTTCGCATGTAATAATCATTAGAGTTGCAATCAGAATCACCGTTTACTTCAGCTGTACCATATTTCTGACTCTGCAGATTGCAGAGCATTTCAAAACAACTTTCTTAGATTGCTCTACAAAAAGTCACAAACAAATAAACTGAGCAAGTGGGAGCCGGCGCGAAGCGCCGGTGACGGCTTGTTTCTTTAATAAAGTTAACAGAGGGGGATATACCATATTCATCAAAATGGGAAACACTCGAATTGACAATACCTCCCAGAAGCCTGTGGCCATAGGAAGAATCAGCGGAGCGTTGACACTGGCCTTATCCTCGGAAGAAAAGAACCCGAACGAGGAACACACAGTATTGAGTGCTATCGACTTGATTCAGCCTAGGCCGAGCGAGCTTAAACTTGAGTCTGAATTGTGATTCAGCAAGGTAATCGCCCAACCCAGGGCCGAAGGTTCGAGCCCCAAAAGATTCGAAGAGAAAAAAGGAAGAAAAGGAAGGGAACTTAGGGATTCACACGATGAAGAACTCAACATGCACCTCGGAGTGGGGGCTCGGCCGGGTTAAACTGAACATCGGTGTGAGTTTTGATAACGGCGGACCCGGGGTGAGGATCATTGACACGATGCTCAGCTGAATTGAAACTGGAGTCAGTTTAGTCTGTGGAAATTGAGCACTGGAGGGGGGCAAAATCATTGTTTGGTCGTTGTATGGCACTGATTTGGGGAATAGGGGTCAACGAGACAACATGATTTATTCTGTTTGCCCACTAACAGCACCAAGCAAATCCTAAACTTCGAGAGAATACTCTAGGGAGATCTTAAATGGGATCAGCCTACTCAGATACCCTAACAGCGACCCATTGTAAGCATGAACCCGGATCCAACCCGTTTGTCTCATTGACCCGTGAAAAACTGTACGATAAGACAGGATATATTACACGGCACAGTCCGAATAACGAACACCGCTTTCCGGAGGATGGTTCCCAGTGTACAAAGCAAGCTAATTACACCTTGCCCCCGGCAAGCTCGGAGTTGACGCTGACATTGAACTGCCTACGCCCTGCCGTAGAGCCCAGACGACGCATGAAGGTAAACAAACACCACCATCACAACAATGCCTCTTCACGCAATAAGTTCAAAGGTTTGCGGATGGAAATTTAAATGGGCTTGCCAATGAGAATAATGCTCAAATAATCTCCGTAATGCGCATGTGGGCGTGAATCAGCGGCATGCGCTTCCAGGTCGGAAGCAACCTCGGTGCCATGCTTCGGTATACCTGTGGCGGAGTCGGATATGGTGCCTCCGGACTGCGAGGAAGAATCACAGAGGAAACACAATAAATTGACCCGAGTTCGTCTTTGCCTTATGGATGTTCATCGGTCAGGGGAAGCATTATTTGTATGGAAGCAAAAGCACACATTCCCGGCTCACTTGTGGACTAATTTGGCCGAAACAGTTGAGGACTTGAACCCCCGGCGCAGATACGCATTGACAGTGATGTATAACAGGCGGCGCTGCTCGACGTCCTACGGATCCGCTCTGTGGTCATTTACAAAGATTATCACACCCAACAAGAAGAGGCTTATCTGCGTGGGCCTTGCATGCTCATCGGCGCAAGGGTGACAATTATCACGTTCCTGGCTCATCTGTTGAAGGCACGAAACAGCCCGAAGGGAACTCGGAAGTTGGTACCATGGGCCATGGGGGACCTGAAACCCTCGCCCGCGCTGATACACTGTCCAAGTTATAGCTGCTGCGCCGCGTCCTACGGATCCTTTGCCTAGCGGTTTCAGGCTGTGCCTGCAAGGACGAGGAGGATGATTGACAGTAATGATAGCGGGGCGTTTGGCGAAAAATGCAGATACTCAGCCCGAATGTTGTTCGCTCGGACAGCTTGTTATTGGCAAGGAATACCGTTGCCTAGGAGCATCAACCGTTGGATTGGCAGTGCAGTAGAAATAGAAGACTATCCTTGCGAAGGGACGCAATTGGAAGCCGGGATGAATATAAAACATGATGAACGTGCCTATAGGGAGTCGAAACCCTTGCCATAATTTGTAATCTGACCTGCGCGGCATTTAGACTGTTCGGTGCTTAGTTCGTGTGCTGAGCTTGAGGCGAAGAACGGAACGCACCGGGTCCAAACTGTCCGAAGAATGACATCGGACGGGTGCGGCGCAACCCATCCAAGACATTTCAAATACAAACTTTGCTTGGAGGCCGAACCAAGAACTGATGCTGAAGAGGAATTGTAATCACTGAGCAATCCGAGACGTAGGACCGAGGAAAGCAAGGATGGTCCAGAAGCAGATCAAGAAACAAGTGGACGGCTTCCTCAGGTTCGGCCGGAGGTATACTTCGAGATTCAGCCGGTGGAAGGGAGGGGATAGAGAGCATCGGCGACTCGCAAACATAAAGCTCAACTGGCAGATAGACTGGACAAGTAGAGATAGAGACAAATGGATGAATGAATAAGTGGAGCAAAGACACGTTCAAGGATTGAGGCAGCGTATCCATCATCCAGAACCGGACACCCGAAGCGCTAGCAGAATGAGTCTGAGCCCAAGTCGTGCATGAGCAGCGAAGGAGGAATGACAAGGCACACACTTGGACCGAGCGCGACCGTGTAGATCAAGTGAACACCAACAATGGACGGCAGCATCTCAGCCCGCACTGGGACCGCTCAAATTGCTCAATGGCCACAATTGAAGATCGGAATCTATCGGAATGTTGCTACGGAGCTGCGGGCCGTCTGTAGTGCTGGCCAAAAATATGATACGGAAAAATAATTTTGAATATATCCAAATATGCATGGATACGATACGGCCTGGCAGGCTTCCGTTGAATATGAATACGCCAGAATATGAATACGATAAAATATGAAATATTATGATGATACGCACCCGAGTATATTCAAATATATTTGAATACGAAAAGTTGTGGTTTTGCCACTATGGCTGTCACCCGGCACAACTCGGAACAGCATAATTCACCAGCCGTCCTATTAAAGTGATACATATGCCGAGGGCAACTACCCCAAGCACGGAATCTGCCGCCTGCCAGACCTCTCCGCCTCCATTGACGGCATCAAAATTCAGTGATGTTGACATGAAACTGCTTGTCCGCAAAATTTTCATTCCCAAGCACATTCAGCTTCAAAATATTCAAGAAAGCTCACTATAACATGTATTGGGATATCCAAAACATTGTTCAGCACGGTTGGGTGGTTCTTCATTGCCCAAAGTTGAGTGGCTGAATATATTGAATATATTCATATTATATCATATTGTATCATATTCGATTCATGCTGGTGAGTACAAATACGATACGGACCCTTGTGGGTGAATACAATACAAATTTTGAATATGATACGCCAAATTCATATTCATATCATATTTTGGCCAGCACTAGCCATCTGTGTCGGCGTTCTCTTCGCCCATATATACGAGGAGTCACTGCATGTAGGGAATCGAATCCTGCGGCTTGCCTAGTACGCCAGCTGAATGAATTCGCGCGAGTTGTTGCCTCAAGTGACATGCCGTGCACGTAAGGTTGGTCACGGGTATGCGGGTTGAAGGCGGATGGAGGAAGGTCTCTGAACGATGGTGGTGGTGTTGGTAGCCCGAAGGTATTCGTACGCTCGTGTAATGGGGTATATGACATGTCTTGGATGGTATTATGGAATAGGTATAGGTTATGGAAGGTATCTAACGCGTCGACGCTGGAGCTCGACGTGTCGTGGTGGAGGTAGAGGAAGAAAGGTGCCTGTCATCCAACGGATCACTTCCATTCCCAATCCATCCACATTTGTAAGCATCCATCCACATCCATCCACGGATCACGCCGTCCAAGTCAGGCCCTACTTGAAACCATCACATTTAAGGAGGCACCGTGGAACAGCATGGCAACGGGATAAAACGCTGCCCCACCCGCTCTCCTCACGCTGCACTCCCGTGTTTTCTCCTACAGTACAATGCGTTTCACCGCCCTCATCATTGTTCTCTTCGCCACTGCTGCCACTGCCGCGAGCATCAATGCGAGATGCAACCCCGGCAAGCAGGACATTTGTGTAAGTTGACCGGTCGACAGTGCCTATCCACTGTCACCCTCGATTCTGATTAAATCCCTCCAGATCACAGACCCTACCAACCCGTGCTGCCAGGGATGAACAAATCCCCTCAAACAGAATGTACATAGTCGCGACGCACAGGCCCGAATGTAACCCGCCCCTCCATGTTAGGGACATAGGATTTCAGAGTCGTTTGTGGTGGAAAAATCAATGCAATAATGATGGGTTGTCTTGGTCGGGCGAGTTCTTCGGTTGTCGAATGGTTTGTTCTTTCCTTGAAGACCAGCTTTGGTGCATTACCATCCAAAAAAAACCTGGAGCTCGAAAAGTGCCCACAGACTTTCTTGGACTCAGTCGTCCGTTCCTTGTCTAGACAAGCTCGGGGTAGGATCACTAAGTTGAGGACACCACACTGGAATGGAAAAATTTAATCAGAAACATGCGGTGTTGGCCTGAAGAGAGGAAGGATCAATGCAAGGTCAAATTCATTTAACGTACCACATCTATGTCGCGAAGGTTTTGCGAGGCGGTAGACTGCGAGGTACGCTGCACTTAGGTCAGATAGTGTCGTTTCGTACAAATAGAAGATGACCCAGCGAGAGCTTTGACTCTTTGTTGCGGAAAGCTGAGACGCTGAACTAGACAACAGAGCATTCAACCTGAATTCAATTAGAGTGTCGACTGCTCACCAGAGGCATGGGTGGCTAGAAAATCATAAACGGAAGAAGTAAAGCGAGGAGGTCCCGGATGCGGGAGCTTCCCTTGAATCCGTTCAAAACGGGTTACAATAAGTAGCATTAAGAATCATCTGTGATGAATCAGCCTTGTGCTTGCACGCGACTGGGTGATATTACTTGCACGTTGGAGTGCCTTACGACTCAAAGATGGAACTTGAGCTTGAACGAGTGAGAATGAAAACCTGGGGCAGTAAGCACGATAGAACAATAAAGAAGACGAATGATTCAGGCGGAAGCAAAAGTCTGGAAGAGCAGACAAGCATTTAGAATCAGGACAAGGGACTGGTCAGCTGCTTCGCGGCCTCCCATACCCTTATATATGTTTACCAAAGGCATAGGCTGCACTTGTATTAAACTGAGTTGAGTCTGGACTCCCTTTCACTTCAGTGCCAAACTTGGCTACAAATAACACAGAGGTACAACTTCGAATTTCTGATTCCCTTTGTCTACCTCTGAGTCTTTCAAAGTCTGCTAAGGTTTCTGCCTCTGTACATCTCTCTTCTCTAACAAACCCAAGGTTTAAACACCATCTTCAGAAACTTGAAGTTCCACCGAGCGCACTATGGAAGTTGCGTGCCTCGCCGCGGCCGCCTTTATTCTAACGTGGTGAGAGCCATCTGTCAATATTAGCGCCAGGGCAGTGTCTGTCAAAGTTTGTTGGAAGGGTGACGTCGACTGCCGAGAATGCCGAATGATCATTCACAGTGAGCCGGTGAAAAATATCGGCAACAATCAAGGGCGGAGAGCAGCCTCGATGCACGGCATCAGCGGAATTTAAAAGGCTTCAGAAGGACGGACAGGATTAATTTTATAAGAGAGGGAGATGAATGAAGGTCAGAATAATGTACACCGGGACATACCGTGAAGTGCATCGATGGAAAAGAAAAGAAAAGAAGGATCACAAAGGAATAAAGGAAAGGTGCTCGAGGGAAGGTGAACAATGAAAGGGCGCAGAAAGACTAGGATACGATGATCGAAGCCGAAGGACAAGAGGTGAGAGGCACGGGTGAAACGCGCTGGAATGGCGAAGGCCATGATGTCACAGTTGTTGTATGAGGTACGGCGGTGTAATCGGTCGGTGCGCTCTGGGAATGGTGGATGAATACCCTGCCCTGGTCGATGATTGTCCAGGGGACAAG